>JASANE010003071.1:0-13908 GCA_030248225.1 Trileptium ribeirensis
GGGTCGTTTAAGTCTAATCCCGCTGTAGCTGCGGCACATGCTGTATCGCTTGGTGCTGGACAACCGCATGTGTAAGTATTTATAATACCGTTATGGCGTTAAATTCTCATAGTTTAGTAATCAAGTTAAGATATTTTAAATTTGGTATTCACTCTTCTGTGATTAAAAGTTCGTTCATGCGCCTAAATTTTCCGATTGAATTTTTAGCTCAAAAAATTTTTTAATGTTTCATGAAAGTTTTAACAAAAAATGATCAAAATCTGGCTGCAAAGTATAATGCAAAACGCAGCTAATCGGCATATTTTAAATTTTGAAAAAAACATGTTTGTCACTGCTGTCAAGCTGTGATATTGATTTCCTATTTTCTCAGACCATACATTACAAGCTTTCGCTTCATTATATAACTCTAATGTTGCCTTAACAAAATGTTTCTAAAATATAAGATTTGCTGAAGTTCGCAAACCAGTTAAAGTTGCGTCTGGCAAACGTCTGGAACGTAAACGAATTATAGGGGAAAACGGAATTATCAAGTTAGCCACTATTTCACGTTCGAAACGTGCTAAATTTGATATTATACAATTTAATAGCAGCGAAGCGACAGCAATTTGTCTATCGTTCACGAAGAGGCTCACGATCTTATGTCAACATTGCTAAAAATCACGATCTGTATGCACGCCTATTGATCTGTTACCGGAGAGATTTTTAGACTCAAGTGTTCCCGTTTAGACCCAAGCTTTCTCGTAGCCCTTCAGCGGGAGCAAACGGAACTCAGCACAGCCATACGCAATTGTTAATATCGATCTTACCTGAATGTCATTTCTATGAATTCTTTGCCTCATATGCTGCCCACAAGGCTGACCAAGCCCAGAATTCTGCTGTGACATGCTTCTCGAAAGAAGATGAAAACTTGGCTTCAGGCGAATGCCGCTGCACTTTCTGATAGAATAGTTTGTTGCAATATTATGCTAAATATAGTTTCAAAAATTTTTAACATTTGTTTTGAAAGATTTAATAGTGCTCACAACATGAAAACTTGTTAAAATATGGAAAAAACACAGGCCAAACAATTATGGAAAAATGTGTTAAAATTTTGATAAATTTTTAGTTAAAATTTTGACATCGGATATTGAGTTAAAAAATTGATCAAAATTTTAACGCACCTTAGTCCAAGCACACAGTCCCAAAGAAATTAAGAAATTAAATTGAAAGTTTGACCAAGCGAAATCTCGTATAATAAATTGACCTGCATGTCGCTAGACGAGGTTCAACTTTAATTTTCTCAATGCTTGAGCATCTTCATCCTGTTACACCGACTCATATCGGATCAGATTTGTACGGATATAGCTTGTGCGTGGCAAGAGTACTTATCACATACTTGGTTTTTAAGAAATAATCTTTTGAACTCGTGCTGTCTTGTTATTTTGTATTTGCTATAAGGTATTTGCTTTTCTCGCAAGACTTCTCAGAATGAATTTAGAACAAGAATATTTTAATTATTTCAGATAATACGCCATTCTTAAATTTTAGCTGTCTGCTAGATCATATACAATTTACAGCCGACCTTATAGAATATAAAACCGTAGGAACTTTTGTTGCCTCTATATATATATGTTTTGCTTGTATATGTTTTGTATTGTTAGGTTTAAATATTTTAAATAGTTCGAACATATAACGTAAGTTGGAAAGCAATAAAGTGGGGTGTGATAGTGAATGCCGTTTGAAGTTTTTGGGCATCTGCAGAATTAATAGTCCTTCTTACAAGCAATAGACACTGGCTTGAGGACGCCTGGTTAACAAAAATTTTATCAAAACCCTTATAGCCGAAAATGACTTATTCAATTTTATAAAAGCTTTTAGCTGCTTTCCTATGTGAGCTAAGTTGAGATACCATAAATTTTGAAGCTAACATAATATAATACCATAAGGCATAAATATTACGGTAGCTGATAGCTCGTTGCTCGACGATCTTATTAACGACGTTTAATCGTGTGATGAGACCCGTCAAACAAACACTGCATGAAACGTCACTGTACCAAAATGAGTTACGCGTGTTTCAACAACTTTGCCTGCAGCATATCTATCTTACCTAAGTTGCTATTTCATAAATTCCGAAGCTAACCTAATAGTTACATAAAGCCTAAATACTGCAGTCGCTGATAACCTGTTGGTGCTCGATGCTATTTTTGAAACGTATTACTCATATCTAAAATCTTATTTTTAATAATGTATTATGCGAAATTTTCAATTTGGTGAAGGCGAGATATCTTTAATTCATTATGGCATTTTTATTTGTTATTTTATTATTAGTTTTTATAAAATTTTCTTAACTTTTCTAACCATTTTATAGAGGTCCCTCCAGTTTTCCCAATCAACTAATTCCACTCGGTGACATTCGACAGTACGCCACAATGCCGTCTTCGGATCATCTACAAATGCTTGCTGGAAAATAATAATATAATTAACCATTTTATAGAGGTCTCTCCAGTTTTGCCAATCAACTAATTCCGCTCGGTGACATTCGACAGTACGCCACAATGCCGTCTTCGGATCATCTATAAATACTTGCTGGAAAATAATAATATAATTAACCATTTCATAGAGGTCCCTCCAGTTTTGCCAATCAACTAATTCCGCTCGGTGATATTCGACAGTACGCCACAATGCCGTCTTGGGATCATCTATAAATGCTTGCTGGAAAATAATTATGTAATTGCGGCCAAATTGAAAATACCACAATTATATTAACGTTATTTGTGACTGAATCGAATTGGTCACATTGCCTCGAATTATATCGTACGTGGGGCTATTATTTGTACATTGTCAAGCGGTTGATATAATGTAAGCAAACGAATCCAGGGTTTCATTTTTTAAACTGTTTAAACTGTTGTTTAAAACATTAATATAATTGGACAGAATTCTGTCGCTTAATACACACCGTATAACATGGATGTAAACTAACATTATAACTGTCCAAATAATATTGGCCTAAAATTTTAATGTCTGTGTGAGGCATTGTTTTACACGCTTATACCAACTTTAAGTTGGTTAATGCTCATGATTTCTGCTACTGGATTGTATATGGGCGTAATAGCTAAGCATCACGGTATAAATTCGATCTAGATACTTTAGTCAAATTGTTTATTGGCTTCTAAAGCAGTTTAGAACCTTGGTTCTTGTTTAATATTTGACAGTCAACAACGTTGTGCATTACCATCGATTCTAGTTCCTATTAAACATTAATTTTAGATGAATGATCCATTCTACTAAAGAGTCTACGATATATTATTATTACATCTTTCAGGAACAAGGAAGTGTATCGTTGAAATATGTAAGCCAGACGTCTGATTTGTTTCACCACTGTACGTAAATGACGGAAATAATCTCGGGAACCATTTCAGCACAAATAGAAATATTTAAGAAAATGGAATAACTGCCCCTCATGCGTTTCAAAAAGGTAGGCTTTTCGCTTTCATGGCCTTAGGCTATGTATATTCTGGTTTTGCCGCAAACTCCTTAACGCATCGTTTATGATAGTCAGAACATTGGAATGCAATATTTTCTTGAAACAAATATTTGTTTTTGCAGTGGAATTTATTTATAATATAAATAAAAAATCAATAGTGTTTCAGAAGTTAGTAGCAGCTGTGCAAAAATTTATTGTGTATACATAAAATTCATAATAAAGTAGTAAAATCTGTTTTCCTTTCCACAAAAAGAGACTTTTTAAAAGACCGGAAGATTTAAAAGTTTTTCTCTAGGTGTGGTCTGTGCTTATTAATTGCGGAAGATGGGTTTTACACTACGAGTTTTAGGTGCATTTAAAAACGGGATTCTCACATGAAATTTAAGGTTTCGCATGTACTAAATTTGGACACTCTTAAAACAGGGTACCCTGAGGCGAAATGTATTCACTGCGGCGCGAAGAGTGATGTAAAAATTTCAGGTGGCCTATTACTAAATTTTGCAGCGGTGTTGTCTGATGACGTTCCTATATTCCGAGGCGAAGTAAAAATATTTTAATCATTCCGTCAGATCATGGCTACATCTACAACGTTTTACGATTAGTAAACCATTTACGATCAACGTTAAATTTCTTTAATGTCAACAGTTAATGCAGTAGGAAAGTGTTCATTTTTAATCAACAATACAACTACTCGCTGGAGCATCTAGCAAGATTATAGAATAACAGTTATATTATCATGTATTTGACTGGCTCAAACAATGTTATAACTTTAATTATGTTTTGATGTTGCACACATGCCAATCGTTGTATTATAGAAGCGCACCTAATTGCATATATTCTTGCCATTATGTCGTTTTATGTTATCTTAAATAACAGTCGGCACAATTTTAATACTGCTCAGTTAATTGTGGGTAGGTGTTAGCAAGTTTTAGAAATACATGAAGAACTAGAGTAGCTACAGAAAGTGAAAGCCCGCGTCGTATATGACAAAGAATGGTTTCGTCGGGGGAAGTCCGCGGGTGCTGTAAGTCAGTCACAGAAAAGTAGTGAAATTATTATAAACTGTTAGTTCTCTTTATATTTAACCAATGTTTCCCTAATCTTGCCAATTTATGCAAATTGTCGCCAAGCTTATTCGATTTTTTGAGAAATTTCACGAAATATTTCCCCACTAAGGCACGCGGGGGTCCCTTTTCAGAGTGGTGAATTAAAGATGGCTTGACTTGAGTCCGACCCTCAATAACTGGCCCCCATGGACACCTATGGCCCGCATACATCGATACAATTATTGATAGTGGCCGCAATGTCAAGGACAATGGCTTCAAAGCTCATGCGCAGCTTCATAGTTTTGATCGATTGGGATCGGCATATTAAAAGCTGCCCAGTATAGGATAAAAACGTTTGAATATTATGGTGAAATATAAGATGAGAATATTGCTTAATTATACTTAACGTATATATTTCTAGTTCGTTTCGCTTTTCAAAACTCGGATTATATACCGTCATTTACGTACATTGGTTAAACAAATCAGACGTCTGGCTTACATATTTCAACGATACACTTCCTTGTTCCTGAATTTTCCTAAATATTGCTATTTGTGCTGAAATGGTTGCCGAGATTATTTCCGTCATTTACGTACAGTGGTGAAACAAATCAGACGTCTGGGTTAAATATTTCAACGATACACTTTCTTGTTCCTGAAAAAGATGTAAAAAACGTACATATCGTAAGGCTCTTTAATTTAATTTAAATCCATTCATCTAATGAATTTTAATGTTTTAATAGGAACTAGAAATCAATCGTAATGCACAACGTTGTTTAATATTCAAATGTCAAACAAGTACCAGGGTTTAAAACTGCTTTAGAAGCCAATAAACAATTTGACTAAAGTATCTAGAATCGAGAAACTTTTACCGTGATGCTTTAGCTATTATTTAACACCATACACAATCCTGTAGCAGAAATCATGAGCATTAACCAACTTAAAGTTGGTATAAGCGTGTAAAACAATGCCTCACACAGACAAAATTAAAATTTTAAGGCCAATATTATTTTGGACAGCTCATAATGTTAGTTTACATCCATGTTATTCGAAGTGTATTGCTATTAAGCAACAGAATTCTGTTCGATTATATTAATGTTTTAAACAACAGTTTAAACAGTTTAAAAAATGAAACCCTGGATTCGTTTGCTTACATTATATCAACCGCTTGACAATGTACAAATAATAGCCCCACGTACGATATAAATTCAAGGCAATGTGACCAATTAGATTCAGTCACAAATAACGTTAATATAATTGTGGTATTTTCAATTTGGCCGCAATTACACTAATTTGTTTCCAGCAAGCATTTATAGCATGATCCCAAGACGGCATTGTGGCGTACTGTTCAAATATCACCGAGCGGAATTAGTTGATTGGCAAAACTGGAGGGACCTATTGAAATGGTTAATTATATTATTATTTCCGGCCAGTCTCCTAATGATCCGAAGACGGCATTGTGGGCGTATCCAAATGTCACCGAGCGGAATTAGTTGATTGGCAAAACTGGAAAACCTATATACAATAACCTTAATTATCTATTATTTTCCAGCAAGCATTTGTCGATGATTACAAAGACGGCATTGTGGCGTACTGTCGAATGTCACCAAGATAAAAAAGTAATTACGATTGAATTAAAAGAACATATAAAATGGTTAGAAAAGTTAAGAAAATTTTATAAAAACTAATAAAAAAATAACAAATAAAAATGCGATAATGAATTAAAGATATCTCGCCTTCACCGAAATTGAAAATTTCGCATAATACATTATTAAAAATAAGATTTTAGATATGAGTAATACGTTTCAAAAAATAGCATCGAGCACCAACAGGTTATCAGCGACTGCAGTATTTAGGCTTTATGTAACTATTAGGTTAGCTTCGGAATTTATGAAATAGCGGTTAGATTGAGGAATAGATATGCTACAGGCAAAGTTGTTGAAACACGCGTAACTCATTTTGGTACAGTGACGTTTCATGCAGTGTTTGTTTGACGGGTCTCATCACACGATTAAACGTCGTTAATAAGTCGTCGAGCAACGAGCTATCAGCTACCGTAATATTTATGCCTTATGGTATTATATTATGTTAGCTTCAAAATTTATGGTATGTCAACTTAGCTCACATAGGAAAGCAGCTAAAAGCTTTTATAAAATTGAATAAGTCATTTTCGGCTATAAGGGGTTTGATAAAATTTTTGTTAACCAGGCGTCCTCAAGCCAGTGTCTATTGCTTGTAAGAAGGACTATTAATTCTGCAGATGCCCAAAAACTTCAAACGGCATTCACTATCACACCCCACTTTATTGCTTTCCAACTTACGTTATATGTTCGAACTATTTAAAATATTTAAACCTAACAATACAAAACATATACAAGCAAAACATATATATAGAGGCAACAAAAAGTTCCTACCTTTTTTATATTCTATAAGGTCGGCTGTAAATTGTATATGACTCTAGCAGACAGCTAAAATTTAAAGAATGGCGTATTATCTGAAATAATTAAAATATTCTTGTTCTAAATTCATTCTGAGAAGTCTTGCGAGAAAAGCAAATACCTTATAGCAAATACAAAATAACAAGACAGCACGAGTTTAAAAGATTATTTCTCAAAAACCAAGTATGTGATAAGTACTCTTGCCACGCACAAGCTATATCCGTACAAATCTGATCCGATATGAGTCGGTCTAACAGGATGAAGATCTGCTCAAGCATTGAGAAAATTAAAGTTGAACCTCGTCTAGCGACATGCAGGTCAATTTATTATACGAGATTTCGCTTGGTCAAACTTCGAATTTAAATTTCTTAATTTCTTTGGGAGCTGTGTGCTTGGACTTAAGGTGCGTTAAAATTTTGATCAATTTTTTAACTCAATATCCGATGTCAAAATTTAACTCAAAATTTATCGAAAATTTTAACACATTTTTCCATAATTGTTTGGCCTGTGTTTTTTCCACACACTATTTAACAAGTTTTCATGTTGTGAGCACTATTAAATCTTTACAAAACAAATGTTAAAAAATTTTGAAACTATATTTAGCATAATATTGCAACAAACTATTTATCAGAAAGTGCAGCGGCATACGCCTGAAGTTTCAAGTTTTCACCTTCTTGCTAGAAGCATGTCACAGCAGAATTCTGGGCTTGGTCAGCTTTGTGGGCAGCATATGAGGCAAAGAATTCATAGGAATGACATTCAGGTAAGATCCATATTAACAATTGCGTATGGCTGTGCTGAGTTCCGTTTGCTCCCGCTGAAGGGCTACGAGAAAGCTTGGGTCTAAGCGGGAACACTTGAGTCTAAAAATCTCTCCGGTAACAGATCAATCAGCGTGCATACAGATCGTGATTTTTAGCAATGTTGACATAAGATCGTGAGCCTCTTCGTGAACGATGGACAAATTGCTGTCGCTTCGCTGCTATTAAATTGTATAATATCAAATTTAGCACGTTTCGAACGTGAAATAGTGGCAAACTTGATAATTCCGTTTTCCCCTATAATTCGTTTAGGTTCCAGACGTTTGCCAGACGCAACTTTAACTGGTTTGCGAACTTCAGCAAATCTTATTTTAGAAACATTTTGTTAAGGCAACATTAGAGTTATATAATGAAGCGAAAGCTTGTAATGTATGGTCTGAGAAAATAGGAAATCAATTTCACAGCTTGACAGCAGTGACAAACATGTTTTTTTCAAAATTTAAAATATGCCGATTAGCTGCGTTTTGCATTATACTTTGCAGCCAGATTTTGATCATTTTTTGTTAAAACTTTCATGAAACATTAAAAAAATTTTTGAGCTAAAAATTCAATCGGAAAATTTAGGCGCATGAACGAACTTTTAATCACAGAAGAGTGAATACCAAATTTAAAATATCTTAACTTGATTAGTAAACTATGAGAATTTAACGCCATAACGGTATTATAAATACTTACACATGCGGTTGTCCAGCACCAAGCGATACAGCATGTGCCGCAGCTACAGCGGGATTAGACTTAAACGACCCGTACGCACTACTAAGATACGCAGCTGCTGCAGCTGAAACTGCCGGCCCCATTGCAGCACCATTTGAGCCTGGGTTCGATTGATGGTGACCCACTACTGATGCTGCACTTGAAGTCCGATTTGCTACGACTCGGCTAAGCGGGCCGAGTGCTGCCGCGGCTGCAGCTTGTTGATGACTAACTGCTGCTGTGAGCCGTGTGAAAGCGGACGGATCAAACGTTGAGCCTGTTGTTGAGTTACCGTTGCTATTTGCGAGTGAGCTACTGCCGATCATTGCTGCACTAACGTCCATCATATTAGTCATACCCGGAGCAGATGAAATCCTGCCGTGAGCTAACGACATGCTGCTGGGATTGACATTATTATAGAGCGCAGCCGCAGCAGCGTTAGGACTTTGTCTGGATGCAGCCGAAGCCATAAGGCTGTGTTGGATTTGTTGTTGTTGTTGTTGTTGCAGTTGGGACTGTTGTTGGTGCAAGGGAAGTTGCTGGTGCTGCTGTTGTTGCTGCTGTTCTTGTAGTTGTTGATGATGAAGCTGTTGCTGCTGTTGGTAATGGCGATGAGTATGTTGAGCAGGTGTGTCTAAAATATATATGACTGTTAAATGCTAGATGTTAAATTAACTAATATTATGTACGTATTTTGTTTGCGAGTATACCTATTCGTTACAATGCATTTCAGGATGCATTAATGCGCGAGTCCCTTTAGGTGCGTACACAAAGTTTTGTAAAAATTACAAATTGATTCGCTCAAAATTTCGCGTTCGCATTTTTGCCATTGGTATTCGCATTTTTGCCATTGGTATTCGCATTTTTGTGATCGCGAACATGCACTTTGCGATGTACGAATCTTAATTTGTGTTAGCACACATTTGTTCATTTAACGTTGTCTGCGTTCATCAACTCATAATCTATTCAAACAATAATGTTCGCGGTCTATTTGTAAGTTATAGCATACGACAAAAAATAAGATTGGTGATCGCGTTTTTATTTGTACCCGGTTAGTAAAATGCAGAACTGACTTGATAAAAGAGGGCTCACGCATAAATTACATTTCGGTGTGGCAGGTGGAATTTCGCCACTTCAGGCATTATGTTCGTTTGCCAGTAATCTATGTTACATTTTGCATGTTTGGAATTTTTAGAAAACACACACAATTAAGCTGGTAATTCCTTGGTATACCACCATGTTGCAAGGCAGAAGAGACCCAAAACGTAAAAAAATGTTACTATTGAAATCCTATGTTTTTATACATGTGATTTATAATTTGTGAACCAGCTTAGGAAGTGCAATTGCAATTCCCGGGAAAGTCGTTGAGCGTAGACTAGTCACACAGGCTTTATTGTCTCTCACTGTGCGAGTAACAAGTATCGGTTTAGTTTTATGTAGATAGTTTTTGAATCAAAGAAAAAAGAATAATCAGCGATATTATAATCTTATAACTTATAACTGCAAGCTTACAACTCTGAAACATCTAGGCGAATATTGATAAATGATTTCACTGTATTTGTTTCAAATTCAAAAATATGCATTTGTTGGGCACTTCCGCGGTTTAGACAACAGGGGTTCAAAAACTTTATGTTTTAAGATACTCTACGTCTCGATCAATGAGCTAAAGCTGACTTGATACTGTGTCATAGTTTAGCTCACTCGCTGAGTTATACAATTTTTAGCGCAGGCTGAGCCAAAATTTAATTGATTTTTCTTAGTCAGAAAACACCTCCGACCGACGCAAATCCTGGCGCATAGTTTTCAGAATGTAAGCTTATGTAGATAGTCATGATGGAATTCATTTATATCTGTTGAGAGTGCTTATATAATGTCAGTTTATTACGCTGGAATAGGGGCCAGACACAGTCATATATTTAAGCTCAGGCTAGGCTCGGCACTTCTTGGCCCACGTCCAGCTTAACCTCGGCTTGGCCCTTCGGATGGCAAGGTTTGACGCTTTAGACGGTCTTAATAAAAATTAGATACATTTTGTTTTTGTTTTTGGAAAAATTTTAGCGAATGGGGAAACCAATATTAAGAAGCAACTTGTAATATGAGTTTTTGAAGTTAAAGTTACCAGTGTCGCCGTACTAAATACACGTCAACAATATAAAAATGGTTAAAAAATGAATCTGAATCCCATTATCTGTTGATCCCAACTCCTTTACTGTATTATAATTTATGTCATGCAGAATTGACTCGCAACTGACTTTAACCATAAATTTGCCAATTACTTATTCCACATTAACTGGATGAAAAGTAATAGCAAAAACTTTTTGATTTATATGTATGTGCGTTGATGCTATGTTAATCTTGTTATAATTCTGTACGTTATAAGCCTATGTATTTGCTAGAAGAAAAACTACAGAAAAAGAGAAACGTTTAGGCCCAACGGCAATTTAATACATCAACTCTGGGTTGGTGGCACGGAGCTCTAGAGTATTTGGTCATGCCTTCATTAAAGTGTACTGTATTATGCGCGAATGCATTTTAGGAGCGTACACAATGATTGTTCGTTTGCCAAAATCAAGGACTGAATCGAGCAAAAATTCGTGTTCACATTTCCGTTATTGTGAACGTGAACATGAACCCGCACACGATTTGATATACATCAACGCATAAGTGATGTTTGCGGTCATTATTTTGCGAGTTAACATCGCATTTTGTTGACTACGCACAAAGAAAACACGATTACCAATTGCATTTTTTTCGTATGCTATAATATATAAATACACCGTGAAATAGCTATTCGATTAAGCATATCATTTGATGAACGTGGACAAACAGGAGAAACAAAGAAATAAGTCATATAAGTATTCCGTTCATTTTTACAAAGACCATGTTCACGTTCACAATAACGGAAATGTGAACACGAATTTTTGCTCGATTCAGTCCTTGATTTTGGCAAACGAACAATCATTGTGTACGCTCCTAAAATGCATTCGCGCATAATACAGTACACTTTAATGAAGGCCGTACCCAAATACTTTTAAAGTTGCGTGCCGCCGACCCAGAATTAAATATATTAAATTGCCATTAGGCCTAAACGTTTCTCTATTTCTATATCATTTCCTCTAGCAAATACATAGGCTTATAACGTACAGAATTATAACGAGAGTAACATTCAGCATCAACGCACATACATATAAATCGAAAAGTTTTTGCTATTACTTTTCATCCAGTTAATGTGGAATAAGTAATTGGCAAATTTATGGTTAAAGTCAGTTGCGAGTCAATTCTGCATGACATAAATTATAATACAGTAAAGGAGTTGGGATCAACGAATAATAAGGAATTCTGGTTCATTTTTTAACCATTTTTATATTATTGACGTGTATTTAGTACGGCGACACTGGTAACTTTAACTTCAAAAACTCATATTACGAGTTGCTTCCAATTATTGTTGGTTTCTCCATTGGCTAAAATTTTAAAAAAAACAAAAACAAAATGTATCTAATTTTTATTAAGACCGTCTAAAGCGTCAATTTCTTCCCATCCGAAGGGCCAAGCCGAGGTTCTAAACTTGATAACGAGGGCGCAGGGGAGTCAAGCCTAGCCTGAGCTTAAATATATGACTGTGTCTGGCCCCTATTCCAGCGTAATAAACTGACATTATATAAGCACTACTCAACAAATAAAAATGAATTCCATCATGACTATCTACATAAGCTTACATTCTGAAAACTATGCGCCAGGATTTGCGTCGGTCGGAGGTGTTTTCTGACTAAGAAAAATCAATTAAATTTTGGCTCAGCCTGCGCTAAAAATTGTATAACTCATCGAGTGAGCTAAACTATGACACAGTATCAAGTCAGCTTTAGCTCATTGATAGAGAACGTGGAGTATCTTTAAACATAAAGTTTTTAAACACCCTGTCCCCAAAACCGCGGAAGTGCCCAACAAATGCATATTTTTGAATTTGAAACAAATACAGTGAAATCATTTATCAATATTCGCCTAGATGTTTCAGAGTTGTAAGCTTGCAGTTATAAGTTATAAGATTATAATTTCGCTGATTATTCTTTTTTCTTTGATTAGAAGAACGTTATCATCATAAAACTAAACCGATACTTGTTACTCGCACAGTCAAAAACAATAAAGCCTGTGTGACTAGTCTACGCTCAACGACTTTCCCGGGAATTGCAATTGCACTTCCTAAGCTGGTTCACAAATTATAAATCACATGTATAAAAACATAGGATTTAAATAGTAACATTTTTTTACGTTTTGGGTCTCTTCTGCCTTGCAACATGGTGGTATACCAAGGAATTACCAGCTTTAATATGTAACTTTTCTAAAAATTCCAAACATGCAAAATGTAACATAGATTACTGGCAAACGAACATAATGCCTGAAGTGGCGAAATTCCACCTGCCACACCGAAATGTAATTTATGCGTCGACCCCTCATTTATCAACTTAATTATTTCAATTTACTAACCGGGTACAAATAAAAACGCGATCACCAATCTTATTTTTTGTCGTATGCTATAACTTACAAATAGACCGCGAACATTATTGTTTGAATAGATTGTGAGTTGATGAACGCGGACAACGTGAAATGAACAAATGTGTGCTAACACAAATTAAGATTCGTACATCGCAAAGTCCATGTTCGCGATCACAAAAATGCGAATACCAATGGCAAAAATGCGAACGCGAAATTTTGAGCGAATCAATTTGTAATTTTTACAAAACTTTGTGTACGCACCTAAAGGGACTCGCGCATTAATGCATCCTGAAATGCATTGTAACGAATAGGTATACTCGCAAACAAAATACGTACATAATATTAGTTAATTTAACCCTCTCACATTTAACAGGTCATCTCTTGTTCAGACACACCTGCTCAACATACTCATCGCCATTACCAACAGCAGCAACAGCTTCATCATCAACAACTACAAGAACAGCAGCAACAACAGCAGCACCAGCAACTTCCCTTGCACCAACAACAGTCCCAACTGCAACAACAACAAATCCAACACAGCCTTATGGCTTCGGCTGCATCCAGACAAAGTCCTAACGCTGCTGCGGCTGCGCTCTATAATAATGTCAATCCCAGCAGCATGTCGTTAGCTCACGGCAGGATTTCATCTGCTCCGGGTATGACTAATATGATGGACGTTAGTGCAGCAATGATCGGCAGTAGCTCACTCGCAAATAGCAACGGTAACTCAACAACAGGCTCAACGTTTGATCCGTCCGCTTTCACACGGCTCACAGCAGCAGTTAGTCATCAACAAGCTGCAGCCGCGGCAGCACTCGGCCCGCTTAGCCGAGTCGTAGCAAATCGGACTTCAAGTGCAGCATCAGTAGTGGGTCATCATCAGTCGAACCCAGGCTCAACGATGTGCAATGGGGCCGGCAGTTTCAGCTGCAGCAGCTGCGTATCTTAGTAGTGCGTAC
>JASANE010003073.1:0-15768 GCA_030248225.1 Trileptium ribeirensis
ATTGCTACAGAGGTGAATTTGCTGATTCATCGTATAAATACTAATGGTCTAACTTTCTTTATAAATTCATCTAACTTTATAAATTCCAAAGTTAGATGATCCATGGTTGTTGGTTAACGTAAATTCATCTAACTTTATAAATTCATCTAACTTTATAAATTCATCTAATTCATCTAACTTTATAAATTCATCTAATGGTCTAATGGTCTAACTTTATAAATTCATAGCGCATCTATAGTCACTCTAACTTTATAAATACTGTTTGCGGTTCACCAAATAGAAACAGTTGCGCTTCAACAATAATGTGCATTTGTACCTTCAAAATAATTGGAATAGCATCAATAGCTGTTATTTTCAAATTATTCGCGAACGATTGAATAAATTGTTGATTTGCGCCACCCAATTATTTTGATAGGCTTTTTCACGCCACTTATCAACTCCGCAGATACAGTACGGTCACGACGATAGAAAATAAATCCCTAGCTCATTAACAGTTCGCAAAAGAAATTTACCAAAATAAACGTCCCATTTTGCCATTTGTTAAAGCATATCCGTGATATTTGCCATTCTTCGTGTGTGTCATTTGTAATTTAAATTATTGCTTTGCTCAGGTTTACAAACATAATTATTGTAATACCTGGTTTACATGTTTAGTCGTTTGCTATGTAAGGTTATTACGACTATCAAAATTAAAGCGGATGCCCAGATTCTTCAGGAAGTGCGAATGGTTAAACAAGCCATACCACGGCGGCGCTAAACAGGCGAGCACCGCCTCTGGTTTCAGAAGTTGGCGTAACTCAACTAGATTTTTGATTGCATAATTAGCATGAATTTTGTATCATCCGAACAGAGATAGATAATTCAATACCCGTCCACTTGAACTCTGGCTCATCGTGCTTCAATTCCAATATTACATTTCAATTTGAGCGACAGCTTCTTTCGATATTTCCTAGTTCCTCCCATCTTTAGCATAATCAATTATTGAGCACCAGATTCATTGCCGCCTTTAGATACATACATGTCAAATCAACGTTACACACATAATACCATTTATTACCAGGTGTGTCGGCAGTCTGGAAAAACTAGTGCGTGAGTAAACTTAAGGTGACTCCGCCAACCATCCTGTTCTGTCATTACCGATATCGAATCGCAAACCCTTGTTACGAAAAACAGAAAACAGGCTTAATTTCATTCGGTTTTTCGCCAACTGAAAATTGGCAATATCAAACTCAAGTGCCAGAAGAATTTCGGCTATTTCAGTTTGCAGAAATTCTGTTGCCTAATGCATTATTTAAATTTGAACTATACAATGTTCGCGAACAAATTTAACGCCAAAGTGACGTCACAATCAAATCGACAAATTTTCATTCTCAAACATTCGGGTAATTTTACTTCAATTTTCGCGAACACAAAATGGATAGATTAAAATCGCGAGGGCTGTGTTCGCGAATAGCTTTACGCCGAATTCCAATCGCCAAAAAGCGTTCCGTAACAAATTTTATCCAAAAATACAAAATAAGATGGTTGCCGGGGTCATTTTAAGTTTAGTCGCGCATAGTTGGTCAATAATTTTGAATACCAATGCGTGAGTAAACTTAATCTGCGCCCGCTGACTATCCTATTTTGTTATTTCGAAAAAAATTGTTACCGAACTCTATCAACTCAAGCAAAAATTTACGGTTTTCTGTTCACGAACACAAAAAAATTGTTTGCGAACGAAATTTTATCAGTTTTGAATTACAGGAGGGTTATGTTCGCGAACATAATGACAAAATACAGCACCTTTTCGTTTATGCTGTCGCGTTTACATTGAATTTGTTCGCGAACAAAGACGGATCCTAAGGGAAAACTATTTATTTGTCGTAGAACTGTTATTAGCCGATTTCGAATCACTACTTCTGGGCTAGCAATGAATCGAATCCCCTTTCTTACTTGTTCGCTAACAATGGATATGGATTCGACATCGGGCTTTACAAAATAGGATAGTTAGTGTGCACAGGTTAGGGTTAGTCGCGCACAAAATTAAAGTACCTTCTAAAATGCCATAAAACTTCTGAAACACATTCTATCGAATAGGCTCGTGACAACATAATAATATTATTTAATTGATGAGTTTTATATCATGTCAATAGTCCACTGCATGCCCAGCCAATTCAACCTGCAAAATGTCTAAACATACATCGACCTGGCGGCATTGTATGCGCAATCCTTGTAAGTTTAACTAAATCCGGATTCACAGCTTGTTGTGCTTCTTCAAGAACCTTAAAACAAAACAATCATTTTTGGCAAACGCAGTAGTCGCATTAAATTGCACAATGTTAATGCAGCGCAGAATGTTTGGCCTGATATTAAGCTGTATAAATACACGCAATTTAAGCAATATTTTTACAACAGCCGAAAAGAATTAAATGATGTCTATGCATAAATCAAATTAAGGTAACCCGATGGGTTCGTTTATAAGTGTTTTCATTCCTAATGTGCCGTGTCCAACAAAAGAACCACGAAATTAAATCCGACCACGGTTTTTAGCCAAAATACATAGGGTGCATTATTGCACATGTCATGATAATGCACGCCTAAATTTAAAAGTTCAGAGGACGGCTTATGTTATTTTTCCCGAAAAATATTGCCGTTTCCCCATCGTGGGGGGTTCTACCTCACTGGCATGTATGCATCGTCGGCAAGTATGTAAATATAACAATAGCCAAATGATTGTTTAATTACTATTCTTCAAGATTATCACGCAAAAATAAATTTGCCAAATTGAATCATGCATTAAAACAATAAATTACAATAAAACTCGAAACAAATCGTTTTAACATTTTAATTGATTAGTTTAATAGCAGGTTAACCGGAAATCCCTGGTTCGGAACTGGCGCTGTATGCTGTCAAGACCTAGAAATTTCGCATTAAGTCGGTAGACGCCTCCAAGCTTCGAAATTTTTAAATTGAATTAGTCACATTTTGAACTTCAAGAAAGCTATCCTAGTAAAAATTTTGTCAGGTTTTCACGTTAGCCGAGGCTGTTTTTACCGGGAAGAAGAGGGAGCCAGATTTTGCCAGGAGTACTAAAACGCGGCACCTGTTTTTGCCAATGGGCGCCAAGAAATGCCAACCTGTCTCTTTGCATAAGCTAAAGACATGTAAACGCTACACTAACATTACAATTTCAAATTTCACCTTAATCAGATCAGTTGCTTTCCGAGCATTTTTAGAAGAAAAGAATGTATACGCCGTTCCTGTCTTGTCAACGCGACCAGTACGTCCAATACGATGAATGTAATCTTCCGTGTCCGCTGGGTAATCGTAGTTAATAACGCATTTAATGTCGTCAACGTCTGAAACAACCTTATAATATTATACCGGTGACCTATTACAGATAACAAACCATGATGACTATCAAAACTATTGGTTAACCAACATAATTACAACACTACCTACTCAGGATACGTCTATAAAACGCTCGCAGAAACTTCCTTACACAGTTAGCAATAACATGTAAACAGAGTGCTGCAATACAACATAATCGGGCTTCCAGGTGATCCACAGCTCTGGTGACTCTTACATAAAAATGGTATAGGTAACAAAATATAGGTATAGCAATTCTTTCGATGTGAAAGTTTACAAACAAGGCTCCACAATGTTCTATTTTGCATAAGTCGATCTGTTATATATGACCCGAAATAACTTATAAGTAAATTGGAAAAAGTATGGGCAACCACATCAAGGACACAAGACTCCAACACGATAGCCTCCTTGTTAAACTATTGTTTTACCAAAAGTGACAGCTGTCAACAATTTGTAATCCGAGTAGACGGTACAGAAAATGGGTTCTTGAACATCGTTTTCATATCGTAGAAAACCTAAATTTATAAACTGTCGACGGTCCCCCATCTGCATGAAATATTAAACGTAAAGACGACAACTTCACACATATAGCGCACACAGTGAATAGTATCATTCTTATAATTCCCCAAAGTACAACAATACACAAAATTTAACTAACAAAATTTTTAGTGCATGTACATTGCCAATCATGTTTAATATATTTCGTTTTATCTGACACGCGGCGATGTCTTAGGATAGTATGTTAATGGAAAATTGGCCAATAGTATTCCCGTACACACCTTGGTGACAGAATGTTTAATATTGTGTGCCAACCCGCAGAACGCCTCTAATTTGCGCCAAGTTAAAATAAAATTATATAGACTATTATTTGACGGACTCAATTACATTAAAAGTCATACACTATAACAATGGAATACAGTCAATTTGAGAAATACGATGGCTACTACGAGATTTCAAAAAGTTAATAAACCATGCATTACAGTCCAATTTCACATCTAGACAAAATTTATTTCTGTACAAAAAATAAACTCAGTATCATTTGATAGCACAGTATGGTATCCAGTTTCGGCTTCTAACAAAAGTTTTACAACATATCAAATTCAACGAACTACCGTGGTTATTAACAAAATAGGTATTGTTCAATAAGTTTAGCGGCTAGAAATAAAAACGATGCAGATATGCTTCTCCCTGTGTCTGACTGCAATGATCTAGACTAACGGAATTGAACGGGGTGGAATGACAATAAGTAATATATCATTAAAACTAAAGCATCCACCATCATAATTAGTAATTTATCAACACGTAATACTTAATATTTTCGAAAACAAGTTTTAAGCAAAGTAGTTAGTTGACTTATCACTAATGAAGGCGCAAATTAACATCGAAGCGTTCATTAAGTAGACAACACAAAATTGGTCTTACCGGGTTACCGACTTCATTTCTTGCACTGATGCTTTCACACCATGTTTTCCAAAAGATCCACGGCGCTCAGCCATCGCTCATAAGCGGAACATGTAGCTCGCAGCGGGAATCAGGAATGGAAGCATTACACAGATACAAAATTATCTTCGGAAGTCTGAAGAGGTTGCGCAACAACAAACTCAAGCTTGCCCTACGACTCACCAGATTTGCCTTTTGGTACCACATGCTTCCATATAAAACATGGACATAATGACGGCGTCATTCCTATGTTTTAAAAATGTAAAAACCAACGTTGTGGTCCCACCCCTAGTGTTTGGTTATCACCGCGCGTCGTACGGTTGGAGGTAGAATTGACTACAATGATTTACTGAATTATTGATACGAATTTATTCTGCATGCAAAAGAAATTAATACCCAGGCATGTAGGCCACTCGAATGATGGATATTTTCTGTGAAATGAATAACACACGCGCTACTCAATTGTGCATATTGTCGTGTCCTGTCTAGAAAGAATACTGCTTAGTCCACTGCGGGCACAAAAACAATTATAGTGGGATAGTTAAAGAAGCGATAAAAAATGAATCGCGCATAAAAATTAAAATCAGGTTTTTATTTCTCATTTGCATGTCGCTGTAGCATACGAGTTACAGCGCAAGCATGTGTTTTTCTGGTTCGTAACCCGTCACATAATGCGAAACCATCGCGCGTGTGTTTCGGAAATAAAGGAACACTACACATATCCATCGTTCCGCAGCCCACGATAGCCAGGGCCAGCTATACGGTAAACCATTTCGTTCTAATTCGACCATGATGGCGACCGGAACATTCTCAACCTGCCAAAATAATAATACAGTGATTGACCGATTTAAGCCTGCCCTCATCACCATTAAGTTATATGGCTTTTATATTATCAACCTGCCAAAATAATAATACAGTGATTGACCGATTTAAACCTGCCATCATCACCATTAAGTTATATGGCTTTAGTTATATTACGTTCACAACAATATCCATATTAGCGATCATACAGCCGACACTAATGTCTTGGCTGCTGGATTGCTCATCAGATGCTCGGCTTAAAAACAATAACTGACCCTTCGTTACTTGTGAGCTAGTGAAATCAGCATGATAAACGTAAGTAATAAACATTTAAATCACACAAAAGCTGTCTCGCAAAAGATAATATATTCACTCAATTTATAATACAACACTTTATTTTTAACCCTTCCACGCACATTGGGCCCAGATGAATGCAACGTACATTGTGAAGCGTTGCGTTAACTGAGTTTGCTGTATCGTGTATATTTGCGCCAGGGAGTAACCGGAATTCTGGTTACGGCGAAAATCGTGTTCGGGCAAAAAGCAAAAATCATATCGGAACTGGAATTCCGCTTTAAAAAATTTTGTTTGAAATTTGTCGTATTTTTGTTTATTTGTGGTCCAAAGATATATACACAATGCTCAAGTTCCAATACAACCGAACAAATGAAAAGATTAATTCAGCAAATTGCCGCGTTAAACGTCAGTAGAACGAGCAATTTCAATACGAATTTTTCATCTTAACCCTGCAGGAGTTTGTTAACAAAACAAAGCCACCAGCTATTTTATGCATTCAGAAGTCTGTGTGGTATGTTAGAATTAAGCTGGTGTAACTCGGTAACAGAGTATAGATTATTTAGAACTACAGTCACGGCCAGAAATAAGTGCAAAATAATCGATCGAAATCGATCGAAATTTCGATCGATTTCGATTAAACGAAATTTCGATCGATTTCGATTTCGATTAAACGAAATTTCGATCGATTTCGATTTCGTTCGATTTCGATTTTTGCGCACTTAAATTTCAAAATTTTAAAATTTAGATTTTTTTCGATTAAACGAAATTTCGATCGATTTCGATTTGGATCGATTTCGATTAAACGAATTTTCGATCGATTGCGATTTCGATCGTTTTCGATTGCACTTATTTCTGGCCAGGACTGTACTTAGCTGTAAGCTTGGCTAACAAAAACTGCGTCAAGCATTAGCGAATTGCAAACTTTGTAAGTGAGTCTAAATTTAAAGCAACATATCTGTAACGCAGCCAGAAACTGCGTTCTTGGCAATGACCGGTGTTTGTGGAAACGGTGCGAACGTTTATAGCATTTTTATCAGAGAGTTACCATCATCATCTAGCTGACGGGCATGCCCATTGCTAGCCTAATCAATGTCTCCGACCACTGATCACAAAATTATAGCATACCTTCTTTCAAGTTGCCAACAGAACAACATGTAACAAACGTATGTGTAGTAAAGGAAGGCGATTGGAGACATGGCGAAAGTGTTTAGTGTACGCTTCATCCAAGCATGCTTAGTTACAAGCACATTAAGTTTGACGCAATTTACGCAAAGCCGTATAGTGCAAGGCATTTTTGCGCTGGGGTCGAAAAGCCAACATATTGATCGATAAACATTATTAGCTTCCTCAGTCTCTTCAAAGTTCCAGAGACGCAATAATGCCATCGCAATACATTAAACTTAATGGAAAAGTTAGTTTTAACACATTTTAAATTCCACTGTACCTTTATTTCTTTATCTGTTTTACTATATAAGTTTCCAAGACCTCGTTCCGGATTAAATGGACGGCTCCTGACTCGCTCGCGTTGTTAAGATTCCTAAGTAACCGAGCAACAGCTCTTAGATAGAGCATCGGTTACTGCGCACAACTATCACGCTTACTGATCGCTTTTGACCCCGGGGACGGCTTGAGATTGTCAAGCATTGCACGATATACAAGTTCAGTCATGCATGAAAGAAATAATAACAGAACACCTATATTACAATTTTGCAGAACAATCATGGTTGCTGATGCATCCGCAACCACGGGCTATTTTGTAAATGAAATATATTTGTTGTGTGAGACTTGACAGATGATATTCCTTGTATTATTTTTTGAATATATAAATTTTTTTTACAATAATAATGTAACATTTACATTTACGAAGTGAAGGACGAAGACCATAATTATCTGTGATGACCACGTAAAACTGGACCCTACAAGGATTCACCTCCACCACCGAGATTTTATGGCACTAAAGCAACAAAAATGTTGTTTTGACAACAGAAATCTGACAATAACAAGTAAATTTGACGTCGACTTATCAAAGATTCAGTGCTAGAAAAGCCTAAAATTAGGTTTGAATCGACACAGAAGGCTCTTTTCGTATGAACCGACCATTCAAAAACGGTTCGTTAATCATTCCTCTATTCCTCGCAATAGCAACTGCTCCGTATGCGCGACTCTTATTATGAGACAGTTTAGAAATTCTGGAATTCAGGAGTGGGGCATAATTTAAACATCACCATGTTTAAACAAGTCACTTAAAGAAAAATATATACAGCTTATGTTGAAAAAGCCGTAGAGAAATAATAATATTTGATTTATCAAAATTCTCAATGGACATTAAATTTATTTATATAATATAGTTGCTAAAGTTTTGCCAAAAACGAAATGTTATCTTTCAGAAAGACAAAGTATCGTCCTTGTCAAAGGCCGTAATTTGAAAATTTTACAGAATAATTATATTTTGAAAGCGAGCGTTGGCCTAAATACCGCTTTACTAATTGTAGAATTGAACGAGTAACCCGGAATTAAAAACAAATATTGCAGACGTAGTTTTTATACACTCTGACATCTCCACGGAAAAGGGCTCACATGATTTTACCTAGCCCCAGATATTTTTGGGCGACATAAAAATGATTATCCTAACAAAATTTATACTGCAACTTATTTATGACAAAAACCTATGTAAAATGAAGTGCGGTTTTCAGAAATACACATTTTTAGTACTTAAATAACAACTATAAATAAACAATAAAAAACAACGATATACATTATTTGTGAATGTATGAAAAGCACGAATAACGCTACTATAAAACCTCCAGTTGACCCTACAGGCGGTTCGGCATCCTGCATCTAACCTGGTGGCCCAGGCAAAATTTTGGCCTGTGGAGACACCAGTACAATTGTAACCAAAAATTAAAATATTAATCCGTAAAACGTTAAAAATTGAAAGGTGTCAACATCACGGCTAATAAAATTTCACAGATGATGCCATACATTCAGTAGCAATGTCTCAAGACGATATCCGTTGCAAGAAGCACGCTCTTCAGTGGAATTACCATTAACCTACTATTGTCTTATTAAGCGCTGCAAGTTAGTATTTTTCGTTAGTTACACACAACTACAGTAAAGACCTCAATATACGTTAATTATCTGAAAATGATATGGTTCGTTCTGAACCGCAATACCAATCTTGAGATTAGAGAACCTGCCACTGACACAACAGCAAACACGCCTGCAGTGAACGGTTATGTAAGGTTTACGATGTATACCAACAACAGTAATACAGCTGTAAATTATAGATATCACCAAAGCAAGGTTTATTTTTCGTTTTTTTTGCGTGAATTTACGCGTTTTCGAGGAGCGGTTTCGCATTTTTAACCAAGCTTTGCGTAATTTACGCCTTTTATTTCTAGGACCGGACAAACTCAGCATCTTAACTATGGACCGGATATTTTTCGCAAAATAGTCGACATGATTCCCAACTCACAACAGCATCTGCTACAATGACAATACGCATTAATAGCAGCATAAACAGTTTGTCTTTCGAGAATCCTTATAACTTACGTTCTGGAATTATAAAAACAGTTACATGCTGATATTAATGCATATTTTATATGTATGCATATAAGTATTTTCGATGTTCTTTTTATGATAAAAATTATTATGCTTTTTTGGCACACCGTTACACAGTTAAAAAACAGATTTGCGTAATTTGCGCTATTCCGAAATTTAAAAAAACTCTGCACCAAGGATACACAACACTAACCTAGCCCACGCGCCGCAACATCGGTAGCAAGCAAAATTGGAGTTTTTCCACTCCGGAACTCTAAAATTACAATACGACTGCAAAATCAATATTACTAGCTAAATATCACGAAGATATTAATACAAACAACATAGTCAATTTAGCAACCAATATAAACTAGTAACTCTATCGAGATTGCAGAACGTAGTGAAGCACAGGTACACCTATGTCTTCTGCGAGCGCAGCCAATCAGCTCCTCTCGATATCACACCGTATCGCACAAGTTAGAACAAAGCTAACACCGGCAATAAGTTTCCCATGTCCGTCCCCCTCTCCAAGTGCAAGCTATCAGCCTCCCAGGACTTCACACCAAAAATAGAAATTTTGGGTAGATGAACCTGGGCCATACCAACGTAGCCATGGCTCGCAGAGTAAAATCAACATTGGGAATGAGTTTGACATGCCCGAATACCCCAGGTAAAACTTTTCAGCCGCCCAGGACGTCAAACAAATTTTCGAATTTTGGGTCGAGGAAACGAGGGGTGCCATACCTCAAACCACATGAAAAACAACAAAGAGGCATCGACATTTATCATTTTACGATGTAACAAAACTAAGCCAGAGAAAAAAATTCGAAAATTAAGGTAAAAATAACCTTGCTTCCGTGAAGGCTACTATAATGAGGTAAAAAAACTTATTTCGCTCTCTGGTCCGAACCTTGGTGCGCCATACGCTCGTACCCATGGGTCGCAGAGCAAAGCCAACACCGGCACTGAGTTTTCCATGAACGATGAAATTTTAAACCGCCCAGGACGTCAAAACATATTTTCGAATTTTGGTTCGAGGAACGGCGGGGTGCCATACCTCAAACCACATGAACCGGAGCCTTAATCGACAACAAAAAGGAGGCATCGGCATTTATCATTTTACTATGAAATAAAACCAACCACAGAAAAATTGAAAGGTTAATATAGAAATAACCTTGCTTCGACGAAGGCTAATAAAATGGAGTAAAAACCCCTCATTTTGAACTCTGACCGCGAAATTTTGACTCCTGAGCCAGACTCCAAATTAAAAACGAGATATACTCGAAAGCGACACCGCGCCTATCGAGTGAACGTTTACTCCAAACACACGGCACACGAACAAAAACATTCGCCTTTCAAGCGCCCTCGCTATGGAACACATTACCGCGATCATTAAGGGACTCTGAATTAACGCTATTTGCGTTCAAATCTAAACTTAAAACTCACTTATTTCCTCGTCAATGACAATTCATCAGTGCTTAGATCTTGTTTGATTGTGTGTATTAAAATGTATATATGTAAAAAAACTGTACCTGTTCTGAATATTTCAATTGCCTATGTATTAGTGGTTTGTTTTTTCTTATGTGTAATTTGTCAGCGCTTTTGTAACGCTCCGGCGAAAAGGGCGCTTTATAAATGTTTCTTTATTATTATTATTATATACACGGTTCGAATGAGCCCAAGATCATGAAAATCGCTTAAGTCGTTCCTGAGTTATGGCCGATCACACAGGCGGAATTTAAAAGATTTCACCCTGCAACACACAATCGCCACTACGTTTCACTACGTTCTGATGAATTCAGTAGCCTCAAGAACCAGTCAATCAATTTTGTAAATCAATATGCTTTGGAGTTTGGTATCATCTCTGCAGCACAGCTACATACTGCGGTCTTGGTGATGAGCTGTGTTTGCTAAATGTGCGGAGTAGAATATTAACAGTCTGAATCACTATTTTTGCTTTCTGTTCGGAAAATTGTAGACCAATAATTTTAATGTGTAACAACTTTATGCCTGGTAACTTGAGGCAATTAACAGAACGAAATAGTCTATCTTACTTTCCAGGCATTACAGCAGATTTATTACCGCAGGGATGCATAGTATAATACATCCCGATCGATAAGAGTATCTTAAACTTCGTCAGCCTCTTCAAGATGCCAGAGAAACAATAACATCATGGCAATACAATACGGCCTATGTAACTTGACATATAAAATAAACCTAGCCGCAAAAATAGATTAGCTCTTCCCATGGCCGAAATAAGTGGGGCGTGTGAGAATTCTACTTTGGCGAAAATCTCGAGTGAGAGAATTACACGTTTACATTCTTTGGTGAAAATCTCGATAAAAAGAATTTAAAGCTTCCAATTTTGCACTAGTTTTTGATGCGCTTACTCGTTTGCGGAAGTGACAGTGTTAT
Source organism: Trileptium ribeirensis (assembly GCA_030248225.1). Lineage (NCBI taxonomy): Eukaryota > Metazoa > Nematoda > Enoplea > Enoplida > Thoracostomopsidae > Trileptium > Trileptium ribeirensis. The sequence continues at coordinate 11,842 of JASANE010003073.1, forward strand.
GGGTTTTCTCGGTTTTAATAAATGACCCCGAGACCACCCACAATGCACTTCACAGCTTTTATATAAACTTATTTTTGTATTCTGGAGAATATGAATCAAAATCTAACAGTTTTTAAGAGTTGGGAGCAGGCAACAATGCAGGATTTTGGCTGTCGTGGCTTTGAAATGACCGAGCGAGATGGATATAGTCCTCTTGACGAATCGAACAGAAAGACACTTGATTAGAATTGTCACATCTGCTTCAGAGAGGTTACTTGTAAAACGTAAATTTGGAGCAAAAAATGGAATAAATACGTTTATTCTAAACATTGAACTTACTCGAACTTAAATAACAGCCCGTCTATTTGTGGTATACTAGAACGAATACAATACAAATTAACCACTGTCTTGCCATACTTTTTATTACAGAAAGAAAAACCAGTATAATCAGGAAAATGCGATTACAATTAAAACGCACCTTGTAAAACCCATTCTCGTTCGTTTTGTGCTTTATCGCCATGAATACACAGTGCAGGCCAACCATCAACACGCATGCGGCGCGTAAGTTCGTCAGCCTTCCTTTTAGTTTCAACAAAAATCAATATTTTTGGGTTGGGCACCGACATAACCTGCTGTAGTAAGCGCAATAAGCTGAAACCAGTGGATGGCATGAGAGTACTTTCTTTATCATTATGACAACATATAGTTTTATGTTCAAAATCGTAACTTAATTGTATCATTTTATTTATCTTGCTTCTCCAAATAGAGGGAAAGGAACCCGGGGGCAGCTATTTAAGTTCTCCCTCTGTGAAGTGCTTTCTCCGCGGGTATGTTTTGACTTCCACAGTTCCTGCATCCAGTCACAATTTCGAGCTGCTAATGCTAAAAAATTCCGAATTACTGTGTTAGTAGGGCAAAAATATGCTATTTATTTCCAATGCTAGCAAAAATCTCATTTTTCTATGTGGTGCCAAAATGGTTTAAATTTACTTTATCAGATGTCCAATATAATATAAGCATAGTAAATTTATTTGCAGTTAGTTAAATTAGTTAGTTAGTTAAATTGCAATTATCTGACATATTGTGACAGATACCATACTTTATGCACCCTCCGCTACTTACAACTGGGTGAGCTAGGATAATAGCCCCCATGTACTTTAGGTTCATCCAAGTACTGGAACTCGAGTCCCAGTAATAACTTTGGTAGCCCCGAGAAGCCAGTTGTTAATTACAAAAATTCAGATTATACGTTTGGGCTCGTGGTATAATACAATAAATTACCGTTCAGTATACATTAGACGTAACTTTTAGCATATTGTGTATATACGCATAATTCAAAAAATTTGCCACTATATTTAGGAAACAGTTTTAAAATATTTTTATTCAATAGATACATACTAAGTGTACACACTTTATGAAGTAATAATTCCTCTAAAACCCATAGCAAACTGATAAGATTTGCGCAGCGAGATGAGAACAGTGACGGTTTCGATCGATTCAAGCTCTCCGTTTTATTACCCGTAATATAACGGAACGAAATTTCAGGTTAAAAATTGTGCATACGCACATTTCATATATGTGCTGATCAATTTCCTTTTAAAACTAAACAAAATTGGTACCCATCAAATTACCATGTAAAAATTACTGGGCTCTCCATTCCCTGAAAATTTTGCCCCCCCCCCCCCCCTGATTTCGAACCACGATTTTGCCAAGAGAAAGACGGTTAAAAATCGTGTCAGAAACACTGCTAAAAGCTTTTGCGTGTAGCAAGCAGAAATTTGAAGATGTTGTCTAGGGTACTTTCAATAAATGTTTTTCATTTTTACAATACGTATATAATTTACATTTGTTCAAAAACAAAAATGGTAGTTTTTACATCAAAATTAACTAAAACGAGCAAAGTGCCGTTAAATTATATTAATACATTTTTGGGACGTCTGTGCTTATTTTAACGTATTACACGCAATATGCATTTTTCGTCAATAAAGAGCCTCTGCCAAATGTGGAGCGGCTGGGCCTCTGCTGTTGTCCCAGCGCCATATCACCATCCTTTTGACTCATGATTCAAATGCATACATGCAAATGAAACGTAGGTACAATTTTTTATGGAAAGGCAGTGAAAAACCAGATATAACAAGACCACGGAAAAATAAACCAATCAACGAAAAATTTCAGCTTCTTGAGCCTATTCAAAACACTAAAAAGACAATACTAAAGCAATACTTTAAAAGGTAACGTGGCGGCCACTTTAAACACATAGTCTTTTTTAATCTTCTATACTTACTACATAATTGATAATACCAATCATGTTCTGCTTCCAGTAGTATTTACAGTTACACTTCTTGGACAAGACAAAATTCGGTTGTGGTTTTCTGATATTCAGTCTTTCCACGAGCGGCACTAGTGGAAAATGCAATACTGGATTAAAATAAAATAAAGATAATTTTGCTTTTCCCATTTATAACTAGCGCACAAGTGGCACCAAGGACTATCTGTAAATATAGCAAATTCGGCAAGAAATCGCCGACTAATACAGCACAAAGATTATTATAGAATATTTATTGACACAGAACCGATGCCATCGCACAAAACCTTAATTCAGAGCATTGTTTTGGTAGAGATGTAAACTCACGATCCCACCAAAGCATCTAGTTGTCGATTAATCCTGGAAACTGACAGAAATCAGACATTCCACTATATACTCCCGCCAAACAAAAAGACAGCAAAAGAAAATACATGCCAAAATGTACTCGAATTGGTAAATTATCCCGGGTTCTCAAAAGTTAAATATTATACTAACCTCCCAGGTTTTTGGTGTTCTTCTACCACTTCGATATGCTGCTTAATGTTGTGATTTGCAGCCAGATCCAGTGATCCTATGTTAATCCAAATTCTGTCACGCAGAAAATCTGAAGCCAGCTGACGAACTTCCGATGGCCATGTTGCACTCCACATAAGCGTTTGACGATCCGGCTACAAACAGTAGCAGTGTTAACTTTCATAATAAAATGACTGGGCTTAGTAGTTTCGCTCCTATTAGATAAAAATACGGTAAAACAAATGGTTTACATTAAGACCGAAATATATACTATAATAGACATACACGCTCAAGGCCCAAGTTCCCAAGGGTATGACCCATCGGCCTCCTCCATGTTTTTCTGGGGCTTAATGACACTGGGTTTCAAAGCTGTTTGTTGCACCTCAGATCATTCGCACATTCTCATGAAGGGCTCACCACTTGCCGATTGCTGTACGAACATTGTTCTAGTTAATTATTTGTAAAGCTAGCCTATTATGAAAACCTATACAATTAAAAGCTAGTATAACACTCGAATCCCGAGTAAAAAAATTTACCTTCCCTGACGATTGTTTCCATCAACTAGCTTTCAAATAATGAAACAATTAAAATTGCAGATAAAGGCTAAGAAGCTAGCAAATGTAGATATCATGCCGTTACTTACTCTAATCTGTTCAACAATCTTTTTAATTTGTGGCGCAAATCCCATATCCAGCATGCGGTCCGCTTCGTCCAAAACTAAGTAAGTACAACGTTTCAAATTTGTCTTGCCCATTTCCAAAAAGTCAAGCAAACGTCCCGGAGTAGCAACAACGATACATACTCCTAAAATACTAAAGCCGACGTAAAAATAGTTTTGTGGATGAGAACCGAATCGACAATGTATAGTTAGGTGGGGTAATTGCCGACCTATTTTTCGAAATGTTAGCACATCTTTTTACACTCAGACTGCAGCCGATTAAAATCTCAGTACTGTGAACATCTGCCGGCATGGCAGTAACGCTGTGACATTCTTTGGTTCTGTTACTTTACTATTTCGATGTTACAAGGTTAAAAGTACTGTCCGCCAATTACCCCACGGATGGGGCAATTCACGACCTGCCGAAGGGTAATTGCCGACCCGGTGAGAAATAAGCCTTTGAACGTCTATA
>JASANE010003077.1:0-62588 GCA_030248225.1 Trileptium ribeirensis
AATTTTTAAGGCCTCATCTCTCGTGTTCACTTCTAAACAAGTCTCGTATTTAAATTTTTCTACCAGCACTCGGGTTCGACAATTATTTTCAACTTATAATATTTACATACCGCATAAGCCAAATTGATGTAAGATCCAAGTAAGACAAAACACATTATACTTCAATCTGGCAGACATTTGTCAACTGAATCAGTAGTGCAGTGAGCTTTAAATTATTCAAAGTTTCAGCATCGTCAACATAAGCGAAAAACAACCACGAAATGTTCTGGCATGCCATCAGTTATGCGACACAAACCAAAACTCATTCTTCGTTCTTTCCACCCTAAAAAATTAAAAAATATACTGTATCGCTAGAAACCTATAAACAAATCGACAGTCAATAATTTTCACCACGAAGTTCTCACATAAACTACTCTCGCCGACTAACCTTTGAGCTTGTCCGGATCTGGTTTCTTCCAATCGTCAGCAGTAAGCAGCTCGTTTTCATCGATCAAATCTGATTCAACAATATCGTCATCATCGAGTCGCCAAACCTTTTGTTCATTTTTGCCAGACCCTAAACAAGAACGTGAGTTCAATACCTTCCGTTGGGACAACAACATCAGTTACATGAGTTACACCGATTCAGATATTACATTTATAACAAACTTCAACCGTATCTATCGGATAAAGTATTGTAATATTGCGCGGGGTGGTGTATTCAAAGTAATTTTACAAACACATTAACTATAAAATTATTATAACCTCTGAAATGGGTATACAGTTCCTCCAAGAAACAACTGTCGGATTTCGAACTAACAGTCTTCGAGCAAACATCGAACATCTCTCGAACAATTTTAAGCATTTTCGTACAAGATTAGCATCTTTATTGTTTATTTTTCAAATTCTTTTTAGTTACACTTTCAATTACATTTAACAAGCACCTACTACACCGACACTGGTCGTACAGGTATCGAACACATTCGAACTGTTTTCGAACGAACACCGAACAAGTCTCGAACGAACAGCATTTATTTCTTGCAGAGACTATAAAGAACATTTAATGCTGTCAGAATATTGTCTATATTTTAATTGTCTTTGTTATCTTGTTTAGTTATAGACAACAAATAAAAATGAAATGAAGTTTGGGCTCAATAATATAATCTTTCCCTGTTGCTCCAAATAGACTGAACAGCGATACATTACTGAACGTAACACAATGTTGGGACCTATAATAGCATCATCAAACTGAAAAAATTTAACCACAGAATATACCCGTTTGGTCCCGAAATGTAGATGATGCAACAAAATGAATGTATTTTATATGCCTGTCAAAAAAACTAGCCATGTAAATAATTTCGGTTACAACTTCAGAATTTTGAAGACATAATGGAACAACAAAACATAACATTTTAAAAATTTAACAACCGAGTATACCCGTTTGATCCCGAACTGTAGATGTTGCAACAAAATGAATTTATTTTATATTCCTGTAAAAAACTAGCCGTGTAAATAGTTTCGGTTATAACTTCAGAATTTTGAACACATAATTGTACGATAAAACATAACATTTTAAAATTATTCCTATTTTGGGAAAAAATAAAAAAAAACTAGATATAATAATTATTCACCACGGCAGAAAAAATATAGAAGGCTATGGACAGAACCAAATAAGAAAGTAAAAAAATGCGTAGGCTGAATAAAAAAAAACAACTAACTTATATACATTAAACACGCCCTAAATAATTTCACGTAATTTTACTCACAGAAGAAATAAATACTAGTGAAGCTCGCTTGCTCGCTTGCGAGCCAGAATTCGAGTGATGAGAACAATCCCTCGAAGTCTGTTGTAGAAAGCACACAAAAACAAAGCCTACACACAGTACGCAGGTGCAGCATTATATAAACCGTGAGTGATGAGTCATAGTTACGCCCGCCTCTTTTGATATCCAACGTATGCAGTAGACAAAACATCATACAACGAGTACAAAAACAATGAACTAACAATTTAATAATTCAATAAAACCCTAAATTGACCGCGAAAAGAACGTTAAAGAATTCAAACCGACACTTGAGAAAATCTGATTTTTCATACCAAGTATGAAGCAGAAGTGTGAAAAATATTTGCCACACAATATTTTTTACACTCGCAATCAGCTTGTTGGCCCAGAAAACTCCATATCCAACACTAAAACCAACAATAAGCACACATTTAGGTGCATTTCCCACGACTTTTCACCAAATATGAAATTTGACGCCAACTATAAGCTTATAGACTCCAGATTGGGAAGTAGTTGAAAAACTTGTTATATATCATTGGAAAGCCCTGGTAAAGCTACATGGAATAGGCCTATTAGTTTGCGGATAACTTGTTTACTTATTGAGAAAAGTCGCAAAAACTGGAGGGGGTGCCCGAAAAATGGGCCAAAATGACGTGATTTTGCCCCATAACTTTTCCCACGGGAAAAAATTCAAAAATCGGGCTCCGTCACTGCACCTAAATCAACCGTTGCGGTTCAAATGAGCTATCTTGCATCAAAATCCGCCCAACCGTTATCGATATCCAGGTGCGACACACATACAGTACCTCCTCAACCCCCCTCCAAAGCCAAAATTGAAAATTCTCGTTCCACTCGAATTCAATAAACGAATATCGGCTCAGCATGGCATGTACATCAACACCTTAGCTTTGTTACATATAATTATAAAAATTTGACCACGGCTATAAAAAATTTTGGTAATTTTTGAAAAATAGCCCAGAAATTAGCAAAAAATAAAACTATCGCTAACCTGAACTAGCAACATCAGTCGCAAACGAAAGTGACGTACCACTTCCAACGACATACGATGGTGATTCAGCTATAATTTGCTTAAAATTCGCTTTGGTTTCTAGTGTCTGAAAATAATATACAGAAGTACAACACTATCCTGAAATACCTATGAGCGTCCGAAAGCACGCTTATTGCAGAACAACTGTCCAACGCTTCTGGAACAAAGTTCTAGCAGCTCTCAATCAAATTTTAAAAAGCACGACAAGAATTTTTAACCAAAATTGGAATTTTATCGAACGAACAGTACTCATGTCTTGCCAGTACTGTATAATGAATCAGACAAAATCAAGAGTGCATAAAGGAAGAGTATAACACTTTCTGCACTCTAATGTTAACCCATGTTGGATGACACAAGCGTTTTTGGCTCTACCAACTCATTTCAGGGGTACAGATGTACAGATCCCCATATTTTGTGGGGTAGCCCCGACCCCCATCATTTAGTGGGGGTATGTTGGACCCCCCCCCAATTTTGAGAGATCGCATACACTTAAAAACGGAAAATTTAGGCAAAATTAAAAAATAATACACTCTTCTATTTTTTTGTTTAATCGAACTTTAGCGAATAAAATAATTAAACGTAAGGTATTTATCGCTTTAATTTGTTAAACTCCACGGACTCGAACTTTTGCCCAACATATCAGGAACTGCAATTAATATCATTATTGATACTATAAAACCTTATTGCTGGTAACAGCTCAAGCACATAGACAGACAATCGGACTCAAATTTAGATTTTACAACAAGCCATTTGCCGAAACAAAGATTTATTAAGGGGAACGAAGCGAAGCGTTTTTGTTTTCGTTAGAGGAGGAAAATTCAGCACCGTCTGTCTGTGCGTTGAACTACTCAGCCGATTAAAAAAACTTTTTGTTTGAAAAGCCTAATATCGGCCAGGTGCTAGACATATAGATTTTGTCAACATTTGCTTTATTTAATTAGTAATTACCTAATTAGTTAATAGTGTTAGCCTATTTTTAGCATTTTCAAACAAAAATTGCTTATTGTTTAATAAATACTTAGTGTAAAGCTATTATTTTGGTGCATATACTACTTCTCGCCGTGGTGATTGTGAATCTGGTGTTTATTTACTTTCGAGGAAGTTAAAACATGCTAATTAATTAGTTAATTAGCTAATTACAAATTGTTAATTAGCTAATTTTTTGAAAATTTTCAGTGTTCAAAAATTAAAAATAAATTGCACCCGGTGGTTTTCTATGGCGCTGATCACGAATGTGGCATTTCTGAAGCTCTAACACCTGGCCGTATATGCTAATAAGTTGATTAACTAGCTAATTAGGTAATTTCATGCAAAATTTTAAAATCACATCAACACTGCTAATTCGTTGCGCTGGGGGGTTTTCGATGTCACTTATTATGAATATGTGGCTTTTAAAGCCTTATGATTTTATCATGGGTGCTAATTAGGTAATTAATTAGCTAATTAGTTGATGTTACTAATTAGCTATTTTTTGCTAGCGAGCTTTTTGTATGGTGGATTTAACATCAATTGCCTAAAACGTGATACTTATTTTAAATTGATTTTAGTTGAAACACATGTACACATAAAATAAGATACCAAATACTTTTCCTGTTGCTCCGCTCACTTTTGGTATTTTATGACGTTTACTAGTAATAATTTGTAGGCTATTGGCTTGGCAAGAAATACGATGATCTCCGATTAGCTGAACATCGATGTTCAGAAACTATCATAATATCATCATTTCGGAAACTTCAGGCTACAAAACGCAACCACAGAGCAGATAAGCTTTGATACAGATATCACAGTGTGTCCGATCTGATACGATACGACCAAATTTTGCGCCTACATTATATCGTGTGTATGTAATTTTTCAGGCTTCATCATCCGATTCCGAGCCGATAAGATTATGAATGTCGCTCTATCGCATCGAATCAGACGCAACGTGAACACTCTGTATACGATATGCATGTAAACCGAATCTGAAAGGATCTCAGGTGCAACGTGAACTCGCATTTCAGAATGTCGCTGTTGGAGCGACATCCAAATAGCGGTCAACTGTGTGAAAAAATTTTTGTTTATCCGTGTGTGTCATGCATAGCTCATTGTTGACTTAATAAGTTTAACAGTTTTTGATTGGACGTGTATTAGAATCTAATCGCGTTAATTACTTAGTGATTGCACTTACATTATTTGCCTAAAATCGCACGAAAATAATTCGAATTGGGAGCTTTGTCATTTTGACCATATCAAGTCCACGGACTTTTTATGTTATAACGCTTCCCAGATGAGTCGAATAACTTGCACGAGCCATAACTCGGCACATGTAATTTTGATCCGAGCAGCCATTTTTAACAGTCAAAGTTTGTAAATACTTTAATTAAATTGAATTTTCAAAATTGTGATTAACAGAGCTGCTGGAATGCTAAAGGTGACGGAAGATTTTATAGAGTTTATATACATACAAAGTTATAAATATACTTTTACGCTGCTTTATTAACTTTAACAAAGACACATTTTTGCGATCATATTATACTTACGTTAGACTTGAATATGCTTCTGTAGTATGGTCTCCATCTTACCTGTCTGATATTGACCTACTTGCTTGAAAAAGTACAGCGATACTTTACTAGGAGACTCTATAATAAGCTTAACATAGAACCTACTAGTTATAATCAACGTCTTGACTATTTAGGTCTTGAACCGCTTGAACTAAGAAGACTACGCAATGATCTAGTGATGGTTTATAAATGCCTTCACCATAAAATAAATGCTTGTAAGGATTTTTTCCAATTGCGAGATACTCCTTACGATACCAGAGGACACCCGCTCAAACTAATAAAGCCAAAATTTCGAACCAATACATTGAAACATTGCTTCATTTCTAGAACAGTAGAAGCGGGGAATTCACTTCCTGAAAAAATTAACGCGAGACCACTTGTAAATGCAGCAACGGCTGCTGAATTTAGAAAACTACTCGTTAATGTGGACTTAAAGACTTTACTATCCTATGATCGAAACTTAGATTAGGTTAGAAGTAAATGGTTTTGCTCCCTTTCTAACCTTATCTTTATTGATAGTCACAACTTCTATTTTATATTCTTTTGATATGTTTTATTTTTATCTTATTCTATATATCATGAATATGTATGATTATCCATAAATATTAGTAGTAGAGTTATATAACTTAACTGGTTGTTTTCACTGTTTGACGCATACATTGGGTATGTCGTGACTCCTTTGGGACGCTGATGACACTTAACAATTTGTTTTATTGACACAAAAAAGACAAAATTTGACATATTTTTAATTCGGATGTACGGAGAACCATAATGGGTGCAAACGTTTTCGTACTCGCCGAATATCAAAACGATTTCGTTACGAAATAAGCTAGGTGCTATAAAACTAAATAATGACTCTGAAAATCTCATTTTTTACTGATAACTACGATTTGGAAATTACAGAATTTGCGTCTTTTGTATTACTAGGGATGGCAAAGCGACCATGTTTTACGTTAGAAAATAAAATTTAAATAAAATGGCAATAAAATAGCATTTAAATCTTGCCTATCCATAGTATGACAAACTTATACCGCGATGCTTTCACTTGGGCGGTCAAGCCCCAACCCAGACATACCTGCGGAATTATCCCTCAAGTTAGCTGCGGGAACTGGTGTCGCCCGGGTCAACTGGGGTGGGGTATTATAATTCCAATTTACTGCATTTTTCATGTCTTTACAGTAAAAATACTGTTGTTTTTGCTGCATAATTAATATTCACCTACTTAAAATGCGTATCTCTGTAGGCCGCGCTACATTTTAAAGAATTTATCATAAATTATTGAAATATAAGCAGCAGAACTCAGTATCGTTACAGCCATTTTAGGACGATCATTACTGTATTATTCAATACAAAACACCTGGGGGCTGGGTGTTGACCTGGGAACGGAGTCCCTGAGCGAGCATAACTCAAGAGAAGCACCAAAATTTTGTGGCGAGCTCTTAATCCTGCCCCTCTGTGGAGAGGTCAGTACATTTTCATTTCTTCCAGCGTAACGTAGCTTACCTTCACATTGCAAAATCCACATAACTTCAAATTGGACAATAATGAAATTTCGTCGAGATCATCTGAAATAGAAAACCAAAGTAAATGGCAATCGGGCCTTAGTGAATTGAATTTAGATTACATAACTATTAACAGAAAGGTTTTTAAGTTTTACGTACCTCGCTTTATGTTATAACGATTTTTGCAAAAACCATTCTCGATAGATTTTATAAGCGGGTGTGCTAGATTTGCTCGAAGCGCAAGTTAAAGTTTTTTGACTCGTTTTGCGAAAAACCCCCAATATTTGTCTAACTAACTTTATTGTAACTAATAAATGCTTTCAAATATTCATGGTTATTAGAGCTTCGAAATATGGCGTGGACCATATATAAAAATTTGTGGAATAAAAAATATCAATGCATCATAATGACGTCCATGCAGTGGAAAAGGCGAAAAATTGCGTCGCAACATCATGATATTTACACACACGGAACAAGGCTAGTACCAGTTTTGTGGAGGTCATTGTGATAACCTTAAATCAACAACATCAATGTTAAAGCAACAACATCAATGTACAAGGAATAAAAGCCATCAAATTCTAGACATGAAATTCATACACACACCTTGTCTATGCACATACATGGGCGAATAGATAAAAGAAAACATTGAGATGTATTTCAAATTATATATCACGAGTTAAATGATTTTTACACTTTATTCACTCGATGCCTTTAAACAAATCCAAATTAATAGCTCTACGACTTTACGAGACGAGCTATCCACGATCATCGCATTACCAGACACGAAGGTCCTTAACGAACAGTTAAGAAATAGCGTTATAATTTTATTATGGCCGTTTAAAAAATATGTAGCAGTCATTAAAATTTTCATATAACAACTATTTTTACATGCATATATATATATAAGACTTTGTTACTGTCGGTTAGATCTCCGTGTTGAAGTTGCGCGTCCTGGCTCAGTTCAATCCATTCCACCTGGGATTATATACATGTTCCTCGGCTAATTTGAAACTTATATGTCTGCAGTTGCATACAATTTATTTGCCCGTTTCGGGGTTTATCGTTGGGATAAAACGACCCAAATAATAAGCATATTATCAAGCTTTTCAATAATTACTTCGCACAAGTCCAGAATGCCATATCACTAGTAAAAATTACATTATAAAAAACAATTTGTAGCCCACCGATTTTGAATTTTGCCAGCTCCTCCTGAAGCTGCACCGTCCAGGGAACGACACCCCATCCCAGGCAGAAGAAAACATAGCCAGAGTCCAAAATAATACAATGACGAAAAAGGTTTTCGAGCAAATTTGAAGCAAAATTTTTCAGCAGCCAACTGCTGCAGATAATTTTTTATGTTTTTGATTTCGAAGTCTCCCAGGTGTCTTTGCGAAAATAGTACAGACTACGGTGCGCGATGTTTTGTTAAGTACGCTCTTTAACCATGACTTATTCCATTACCAATGAATAGTTGTATGAGATCAATGTTTGCAGAAGGGTACTTGTCGAATATATAACTGTTCAAAGTAAGTTTTACGTTTTAGGCCCAAGCAAACAAGCATTTCCGCCCCATCTTACAGCGCAAAGGCGATGATGACGGCGCATAAAATGGCAGTATGAGACGTTCATATGTTCAATATGTTCAACTGCTGCAGATAGTTTTTTATGTTTTTGATTTCGAAGTCTCCCAGGTGTCTTTGCGAAAATAGTAAAGACTACGGTGTGCGATGTTTTGTTAAGTACGCTCTTTAACCATGACTTATTCCATTACCAATGAATAGTTATATGAGATCAATGTTTGCAGGACGGTACTTGTCGAATATATAACTGTTCAAAGTAAGTTTTACGTTTTAGGCCCAAGCAAACAAGCATTTCCGCCCCATCTTACAGCGCAAAGGCGATGATGACGGCGAATAAAATGGTAGTATGAGACGTTCATATGTTCAATATGTTCAACTGCTGCAGATAATTTTTTATGTTTTTGATTTCGAAGTCTCCCAGGTGTCTTTGAGAAAATAGTACAGACTACGGTGCGCGATGTTTTGTTAAGTACGCTCTTTAACCATGACTTATTCCACTACCAATGAATAGTTGTATGAGATCAATGTTTGCAGAAGGGTACTTGTCGAATATATAACTGTTCAAAGTAAGTTTTACGTTTTAGGCCCAAGCAAACAAGCATTTTCGCCCCATCTTACAGCGCAAAGGCGATGATGACGGCGCATAAAATGGTAGTATGAGACGTTCATATGTTCAACTGCTGCAGATAATTTTTTATATTTTTGATTTCGAAGTCTCCCAGGTGTCTTTGCGAAAATAGTACAGACTACGGTGCGCGATGTTTTGTTAAGTACGCTCTTTAACCATGACTTATTCCATTACCAATGAATAGTTGTATGAGATCAATGTTTGCAGAAGGGTACTTGTCGAATATATAACTGTTCAAAGTAAGTTTTACGTTTAAGGCCCAAGCAAACAAGCATTTCCGCCCCATCTTACAGCGCAAAGGCGATGACGACGGCGCATAAAATGGTAGTATGAGACGTTCATATGTTCAATATGTGGATGGATTTATAGTAATAAAAGACACAAAGAAAAAAATCTACATCGCAACCATTTTTAAATATTTCTGAAATATTAGCTGTGCTTTACACAAAATGCCTTCAATATTCTTTGGAGCAGTTGTACTTAGCCCAGCCTGCACTTCGGCAAACTATATACACAGCAAATTCTCAATTTTGGTTTGTATTTAGGCCATACATTATGCTTACATGCTTTAGCACGAACAACCTGCTTGACTACCAAATTTCGTGTACGCCAGTTCATTAAATAAAAAAAATTTTTGACTACTAAATAATTCCTCAAAATAATATACACAGCTAACCCGACAGAAATATCACAAACTTTGCAGATGTTCTGAGATGATCGCAGACACTTGCTAGGATATCGAAACTTGGAGCCGTCGCACCGACATAAATTGCTGAATCAAAGCTCGATTTCCGGTGCGATGCTAAACAAAAACGCTATTAATGATAAAAGATGTATAGCGGATCTCAGTAAGATCTGCACCAGCAACCATAGTTACACAATTTTGTAATCAAGATTGCACGGTAGTGGAAATTGGTGCTATAATAAGAAATTTTGTGACTGGCCACATTCACCACCAAGTCAAGGAATTTGTAGTCTAGTATGTTTTGGGTTGTGATGCATATGCGCATCACACCCAATGGGCAGCAGAGGCTGTAACCAATGGGACAATGAACTGTTGGAGTTCATTCTGAAAGAAAATCTGGAAATATTAAGCGATGGAAATTCTCGTACGTTTGAGATTCAGAATAGGGCCGAAGTCATTGACATAACTTTGAATGATTTAAGGAATAGTACATTAGTAAGGAAGATGTATAAAGAGACTAGTTATTTGAATATGAAGTACATTGATTTTAGATATGAATGAGAAAGGATGAAGAAATTCCAGGGTATAACTACAAGTCGTAGTGGAACTACATATTTTTGAGCGTAGCGAGGGGTTGCCATTATGAACGTACCCACTTTTACTTGGACTTTCACTTTTACTTCACAACACATGCATTAAGTGAGAGTATCTTACCACTAGTCGGTAGTGGAACTACATTTGTGAGCGGCTGTGGCATTATGAATGTACTGAATTTTATGTTCTTGTAACTACATTGCATAGGGCTTTATCATTGGTAAAAATATTATATTTGAATTGTTCGACCCAAAAAAACATTAAAGATTTAATTGAAACGATTCTATTTCAATAAATAACACAAATATTGCAAAATTCTCTATTTTATCGAAAAATTATCTGATGAGCTAATTAATAAGTTAACCACTTGCAAATTTTTTTAATCCCAAATACTAGGTGAAATCTAACATGATTCATCGAAAGATTATAGTTTTTAGAAGTTATCCATTTTCTACTTATATTAAACTTAGAATTTGAAAACTTTATGCATTGATTACGTTTGTTATGCATTGATTACGTTTGTTTATATTTCAAACCTCTCACTGCTGTCGCGCTTCGATACTGTTATACTGTTCTGTTGAAACATAAACTCTACCATTTATTTCAAAATTGAACACAACTTTCTAATTCTTAAGTCTAATTTAATCCAATTAGCATAATTTATTAATTGGCAAGATAATGATCATATGAGTCTAAAAGTATCATATTTGCATTTTTGACTCCGAAAACCCTATATTGGTCAAAACAAAACGATTCTATTCCAAGTATTTAGCGAGATATAACCAAAAGTGCCTTAATTAGCTGATTACAGGCAGCTAATTAGCATATAGCTAATTCATTAAGCAAAATTTTGAAACCCCAAATATCAAGTGCACATTCCCAGATGTTAAGCTATAAAACAAAACAGTTTTTTGAAATCGGTTCAGTGGTTCTGGAGATTCATCGCGACGAACGCACGAACGGACATCGACTTTTTTGGTCACAGACAGAAAATATAAACGCTTCGCTCGGCTTCCCCTCGCTCCGCTAAATAAGAAAATAAACGAGGCGGCATTTCGAAGGAAACTGATGGAAAATATAATAGATCTAGATATGAAAGAGGACGGATATCGACCTGAAGTTCTGAAAAATATACTTATCAGATTGACAAGTTCGATAATTTTTTTAAAAAAGGGCAAGCTCTAAAGTGCAAGATGCTAAAAGGGCTATTTGGTTGAATGACAATATATACAACCTCAGAAATAGATCTACGAAGCTGCATAGAATTGTAGCAAGATATGGAGGCGAAAGAAATTAGCGAAGATATTATCAAAGTCTAAGGGTGTATATACAAGAGGAAAATAAGTGATGCAACAAAGACTTAGTGGAGAAGTTTTCGTGAACATATAGAGGGCATAAGCACCTAGAGATTCGTAAAAATTTGCAGAGGGAGTTTGAGCCAGTAGAAAAATATAATGAGGAGATTACTGTTTCAAATGAAGATACAACAATGAAGCTTTTTGCCGTTCACTTGCCTGATTGTCTGACAGATGACAATCCGCCTACCCTGAATGCTGGTAGACACAGAATCAGGGAAGTTGATAAGAACTAAGCAAAATGTGTAGTAAATGATAGAAATGTCAGAGGGAGTCTGTTTAGTTTTAAATCACATAGTTTTAAATATCTGTGGGATTAGATGGTATAGTTCCGATGCTCTTGCGAAAGACCATCGACATTAAGGTACCAGTTCTTATTTATATATAGAGCTCTTATTATATGACACTATATACCGTTTGCTTGAAGAAACGCGAAGGTAATCTTCTTTCCCAAGCCTGGCAAGGTATGCTATATAGAGGCAAGAGTTTTAGACCAATAAGTCTCACGTCGTTTATATTAGAAGGACTTGAGAGACTAATTGATAGAGAAATTAAGAAAAATATTCATGATAGAATGCACGCAAACCAACACGCCTATCAGAAAAACACACAATCACCGCTTAAGTCAACTGTTGCAGAATATTGGGATAGGCTTCAGTAATAATAAACACACTATAGGGGTGCTGGTTTAGATAGCTCAAATTCAAAAGATTTTGTAGTTTCTTTTAGGTTTCGATATATCACCGACGTTAAGAAGGTTGCTTTTAGTATACCTCCGGAGTAGGTGGGCCACAGAATTAGGTGGAGAGAGAGTCCGTTGTCGCCTGGCTTGAAGAATTCCAAATAGATGGGTTCTATCTCTTTTACTTTGGAAGTTGATGATCCATTGAAGAAAATAAACAGTTTTCAGACCTCTTTACAGGTTTACTCAGACAATATAGTTATTAATATTTATAACGTTTTGATAAGAATCAAAATGCAGTTGCGAAGTTGGACTGTTGTAGAGGCAAGAGACAGCATTTGCACCCTAATAATCGTAACGTTGTGATTTTCAGTCAAAGAAGGAATATCAATAGAACTATAATTGATATATTACTTGAAAGGGCACCAAGTACCAGTGAGATCAATTGTTAAATATTTAGCAGTGCTTTTAGATTAAAAGCCACTATAGAAATTTGATATAGAAGAGGTCGTTAATCATGGCATTAAAGATATGATGATTGTAAAGAATGCTGTAGGCAAAACATGCGGTCTTACTTCTAGAACAGTTGTATAGTTATAAAAAACTATAATTCTTCCGGTAGTCAATTGTGAGGCTATAGTGTGGTAGCATATACTAACTTAGTAATATATGCATGAAAGTATATAAATTGTCTAGACAACTATGTCTTATGGCTACTAGAGGTACGGGCTGAAGCCAGACTTTAGGAACTGAGATACTGCTCGATCTATTACCAGCGGAATTGGAGGTTTCTTGTGAGGGTATTTTGGATCTATATAGAATAATTCAGGATTTCCAAAAAGGCATACAACCCAGCCTTCTATACGTCATCTGGATCTAACAGGTGAAACTCGGAATCTTAAGGGTATTAGTTTCTATCAGATTATATGTTACAAGAGTTAGTGGATAGAAATAGATGGGTTACGTCTTATCCAACTAGAGAAGATTGGTTATGGAATTATGAGATATGCAAGGCCGAGGACTCTCTCTACTGTTGCACAAATGTCTCGCTTATAAAATGAAGGTCTGGCGGCAGAACTGTGCTGGAATATACATGATTGCAGTCTGAGCATACATTTGGGAGAATATGCCACGGTATTTCAGGCCTAATTTTATGAAAATAAAAAGACAGCGGAGAAGTTACAGGAGGAAAATGTTAAAAATAAGAGTATTAAAATTTTCACAGATAATATGACATCATTGTTTGCCATCAATTTAGATAAGATCAACTTTTACGATTGGTGCTTAAATAGGGGCATACTTCACACACAGGTATTTTGAAATACAAAGTTAGATAGTAG
The DNA here is from genome assembly GCA_030248225.1 of Trileptium ribeirensis. Taxonomy (NCBI): domain Eukaryota; kingdom Metazoa; phylum Nematoda; class Enoplea; order Enoplida; family Thoracostomopsidae; genus Trileptium; species Trileptium ribeirensis. Next base: position 13,715 of record JASANE010003077.1, read on the forward strand.
TAATATTATTTTTCGTCAATAAAAACTTATATAGAGGATTTATAATGACGGAAGTAATAGGGGCGATCGAGTAATAATTATATTAATTCATAATAGCTTACAAATTAGGCCCTTATGCGTTGAGTAATGCCCGGTCGAGAGTGCAGATGGGCTTGTGGTTAGTAGTGTAACTAGTTGGGTCAGCAGCCACTCGGTGCGACTCAGCAAGAAGTACTATTTTTGAGAAGACCGGGCGAGTAAGGGATGCGGATAGAATTACCCTACTGAGAACCACTTTACCTCAAATCGGCTGCTAAACCAGCTGTACAGGGGCTTGCCTTTTGAAAAAAGTTCGACTGAATAGTAGTCGACCGCTACTACGCAGTTGTATTTAACATAGTTCGTGAGCCAGTCGGGACGCCTTGTTCAATATAACCGGCAAGTATTAGCGTAAACCTAAGGTCTAGATTGAGGTAATTAAATAACCCTGCAGTCGGCTAGCCAGTCAGGAGTCGGTTGTATCAACTCACAAGAGCAGTATTAGATTACTAACTAACCTAAATATAGCTAACGATCGTTCAACCCGTAACCCATTAAATAAGGAACGTATTAGCTTAAATCTAATGCTTAGGCTAATGTACTTATATACTCGTACGGTTACCAGCCAGTCGGGGGTAGTCGTGCCAACCTCACAAGAGGAGTATCAAAATAGAATATAACCTAAGGCTAGAAGCAATAGAAATCGGGATTATCGAGCAACAAGTAATTGAGTGGCCGAGTTATGGCAAAAGCTACAGTAAAAGAGGAGTCATAGCATAATTTAGGATAGAAACTGCGCTAAAAGAACCGGTGTAGCTTTCAAAAGCGAAATAGCATGAAATAGCGTATACAGGTGCTAAAGAACAGTGCCGTGAAATAAACCACGGGTGCTAAATATTGTGTGCCTTTACATTTTATCCTATTTCTAATAAAATATTCTTGCCAAGGGTTTTGGTGTTTATCGTCCATATACGGAGTGAACAGATTAGCACCGCGTAGCAACGCAAAATATAGGGCACGAGCACTGATCGTAAAAGTACAAGAGCGAGCCGACGTACTTCCCCACCGGCATACTACTGGCCACTCCTCGGACCACGCAAACGTTCTGTGACGAATCCCGTCCCCTTTTTAATTCCGATAGCCGTCATAAGGAAAATTCCCCATCCAACCCCTACCCCACAATAAAACTTAAAATATAGCGGTAATAGTAGGATATCAAGTGTATAAGTTTCAGAGGTACTTTAATTATCTCGTTGGTGTAACGGGCTCCATAGTCTAGGCACACTTTTCTAACCCATCTTAATGTATATCTACGGTATAGAGCTACGCAAATTCTACAGTGCACGATGTCAATAATCCATGTACGACAATGACAACAAATTATTTACTCGAGCAGCTAGCCCGTCGCTAGTAATTTCAGACAGTCCGAGATAGCAGAAATTTGCACAAAACTAAAAATAACATAATGTGATCACAGCGAAATAAAAACTTAGTCTAGTAAACTTCGAAATGTAAAATGCAATTTTCGACAGCGTTCTGTGAACTGTCGTTGATCAATTACCACGCTGTCTAAAAATCCACAAACCATTCAGTAAAACTACTTAAAATTCTTGATAAGCGTAAACTGGGCAATGCGTTTTCACAAACATTATCGAACATGGAGCTCAGCGTAAGGTGATATGGTTGGTGACGAAATATTGTGACCAGTCGAAAGGTTGGGTTGGGACGGAATTTGAAGCAACAACTTTCTACCGTTAGTTCCGTAATAACAGAATCCACCGGCAGAACTATCTTAGGCCGAATGTCCTTATGGGAAAACAAATGGTCCAATGTCGTAGGGGGACGGTGGGTACGACGAGGATGGAGGACATCTGCCAGTGGGATCAGGGTCCTGGGGAGGTCGCGCCAGGGGATCAGTGATCGGCAGGGAAATAAATTTTTCAAATTTTTTAACACTCATATTACCAATTTTCCCCAATTTCGCCTTATGTTTGCTCATTTTTGCAAAAATTTTCCGCTGGGGTGCGAAGCCTCAGGGGATGAAGCTACCTCATAGGGGGATCGGCATGGATCCGAATAGGAAAGTCCTACCAGGGGATAATTCGGCGTGATCCCGATGTGCATGTATGCCAAATACATACAAATCAGGGAATAACCGGAACCGGAACCAGCAACCGGAACCGTCCATTTAAACCGGATTCGGAACCGGAACCTGGTCTTCGAAATTTATATATAGTAAAACAGATGATGGAAGAAATTAAGGTATAGTGGATTCAAAATGCATTAAAAATAACTTTTACATTAAACTTAATGTATTGCGATGGTATTATTGCCTTTCTGAAACTTTAAAGAGACTGAGGAAGCTAATAATGTTTATTTATCAATCAAATATGTCGGTTTTTGGACATTCAGAGCAAAAAATGTCTTCCACTATACACCATTGCGTATACTGCGTCAAATCGAATGTGCTTACAAAGCTTGGAGCGTAGAATACACACTTTCGCTCTGTCTCCAGGCGCCTCCCTTTACTACACATACGTTTGTTGCATGTTCTTCCGTAGGAAACTTAAAATTATTGGTTTATATGATTCTAAGAGAAGATAATAGATAGAAGGTAATTTTCTGATCAGTGGTCAGAGACACTGTTTAGGCTAGCGTTGGACAAATCGTGCCCGTCAGTTAGATCATAATGATGATAGGTAACTTTCTAATCAGAATGCTACAAATGAGACACACTGTGATGCTGCTCGCACAGTTTCAATAAATACAGTTCATTGCCAAGAAAGCAGTTTTTAGTTGCGTTGCAGATAACGTTAGTTTACTTCAATTTAGACTGATTTATCAAGTTTACAAGCGCACTGGCGGGTGCTTGACGCAATTTATGTTAGCCAAGCATACCCTAAGTACTTCTGCGTGAGCCATACTCTGTTACCGAGTTGGACCGGTTTAATTCTAACGTATCCGACAGACTTCTGGATGTGTAAAATAGCTGCTACAAGCATCGACCTGGTTTTGATTTAACAAACTCCTGCTGGTTATTATGAAAAATTCCTGTTCAAATTATGTGCCCTACTTACGTTTCACACGGCAAATTGGTTAGTTAATCTTTTCTTTTGCTTGGTTGTATTGGAGCTTGATCATTGTATAATATATTACATATGTTTGGATTACAGGATAAAGCAAAAAACGTGGAAAATTTCAAGCAAAATTTTTAAACCGGAATTCCGGTTCCGGTATGGTTTTTGCCCTTTGCCGGAACCGCAACCGGAACACGATTTTCGCCGGAACCGGAACCGGAATTCCGGTTACTCCCTGATACAAATATAAAGCTGCTTTTTTCTACAGCCATTTTAATAATTTTCCAAAGAGAAATAAACGAAACTTGGCGATCTAAGCTGACACTTCTATCCCCAGGACCAAATAAAAATGTCGAACCTAACATGGAGGTCGTACGGATACGTCGGAACTCTTGCCGAACTGCCGAACATCAGAAACAAATATATACCTGCACGCCACCCCATGTTTATTCTAATTGTGTGCCGCCTGCTCATGTGGATTATTACAGATATTAAGTAATATATCTTGAATATACAAAAATATGTACCATATAAAAAGGCCAATGGTTTCCGAACTGCGGTCCAGCGTGCTAATCACAATACCACAGAGGCAAGTTTCTGATTTATACACATACAAATTGCTATATATTACGCTATGCACTATATTACGGTACGTTTTGGCGGTAACCCATTATTATATATCACATTCGCGTAATATGAATGTTAAACTGTATTATTAACCCCAATATTACCTAAACTTAGTCGTTCCGCATTTTCGATAGCTACAAATCCGCGATCATGAACACAGAACGCTTTTAAATCTTCAGCCAGCGGCTTCATGAAATGAGTTACACGTTCACTTCTTTCTGATGCCACCTGGTCTCCAACATACCATAAAAGTAAACATCGGTCATAGGACTTAATATGTTCCATACTGCAATACAGCGTTATTAGCAATGTATTTAAACGTAAAGAATAAAATATAAAAATTTCAAGGAGAAATGTTTGGTTTATTATTCCCTAAAGAGGCCCAACTTAGGCTGAGATGTGTTACGTTATATCGTTAGAAAAACCAACAGCTTAGAGAGACGGTTTCGTGGGGCAACGTTCTCCCGACTTAGGCTTAGTGTATGTCTCATATAAGGACCTAAGCTTTGGCTAAACCTGAGGCTTATATACTTAGGGTATATCTAGAACAGCGTGGCATGCATTACACCTAGGCCCGTCAGCGTTACCTTGGCCCCTCAACAAATACTAGATAGGTAGTTGCAGTGGCATTTATAGTTTAACTGTTCTCAACATAATAGAAAAATATGCACCTGTCTTAATCGTGTTTAGTGTGCAACAATATGACTACGGTAGCCAGTATGTGCTATGTATAAAAATCTTCATGCTACGCAAAATCTTACAAAACATTGACTGCCAAGATAGGCTTTTTATTAATTTTTGCGCTGATATGCGTGGCTCCTTTTCCGTATTATGTCGGCCATCGATGCTTACGGAAGGAAAGAGGCTAAGTCTCATCAGCAATGAGTTCACCGCACCATGTCAACTTAAAGGCTCCCGTTTCCCGCGGAAAGTTTATTTTATGTATATGTGTGTCTTATATCGCATAATCTTTCTTCATCGGTTCGAAATAGTTTGCATAACCTAAAGCCGGCACTAGACTGCCGTATCGTCTATTAGTTGAGAGAAACCTTCAAAATATGTTGTAAGTGTTTCCCGGTCGCTGCGCACCAAAGCGCCGTCCCCTTTGAAGCCTTAGGGGAAGCTCAGTGGAAAGTAATGCCAAACAGGAAGGGACGCGCCATCCTGCATCCGGAATAGCCGTGACTGCCCGTATGTGGTAATAGTTTCTTTTCTATGTAGCACGATATTTCTACCGTAGCTGCACGGCTTGAGAGTGCTCGCCACTGTTTTAGAAAACGGGTATCCTCAACGATAAGGAAGGCTTACGAGGGCATGGTCTTAAATTTTGAGAAACGCTTAAACGGAGGTCCTGTGTTAATATTTTTGGTTCCCTCGTGCCACGCAGGGTTGCAAATGACTTCGTGCAGGCTTAAATTTTATTATTTGCTTGTAATTCTCCGAAATGTGTATCTAGATGTGCATAAAGCATGCCAGACCTAGAGCCGTTCTCGCGCCACCAGTTTACATTGAACCAAAGCTCCCCTTGACAAAGCAATATAGTGTTGTAAAGCTTCACATGGTCAGCGGACTTGACAAAGCAATATAGTGTTGTAACTTCACTGCTCAGCGGAACTGGTCGGAGAGAGAGGATCAACATCGCGGTCCGTGGATGCGTGGCGTGCCACCGGTCACCTAGAACGGCAGCACCTAATAGCGACGCGGCTTCGGACATCGCAGGTCCGCCCAGTGCCCGGAGGCTCTTATACATTAGTAAAAGATAAACGTGGCTCCCTACCGTAGTTGCACAGCTTGAGAGCGGCCGTCTTAACTTTTGAGAAATAATTCATAAAAAGAAAATTCTCGTAAGGGCAGCGCTCTAAATTTGGTGCAGGTTCCGCGGATTATCCTGTACTAAGCTAGCACCGACTCCAGATCTGCCATTCCTATATCCATCCCTCAGTCACGCCGTGTCCTTCTGTGGGATTATCATCCTTTTTACACTCTTATCACATTAAAGTATTAAAATATTATACTAGAAGATTTCCAGTGTGTCAGGAGAATCAGTCTGCGTTGGTTGACTTAGGAACTAATCTTTCACGATTTTTGAGCTCTAACACTTGCCGACGCGGGCATTCCCTGGGCGCCTTTGCGATAGGAATTTCGAGAGCAAACGACCAAGTGAGACTCTCCTGCAGTCTGCATGAAGAGAGGTCCACCTGGGTAATCCGAGAGAGGAAAGCGAAAACGAGAATATACTGATGGTGACAACCGCCATAAACGAAGAATACATTTGTGAAGAGTTGCTGCTCGACTGGTTCCGGCGCTGCACCAGGCCATGTCCTATTATGCCCATTATGTACCCATTTTACTTTGTGGTTCTCTTACGCCCTAAAACCGCAAAGATGCAACAAAACTTCAAAATTTATAGAAAAAAATATACATACATATATTTAGAAATTATGGAATATTTGCATAGGAGCCGCCTTCTGGAAAGTATTGAGGGCTCGATTCGATACTCACAAATCGTGGCATTTCATTTGAAATCTCTCCTTCGGCTGGTCAATTTTTTACTGCTGGCAGCGACCTTATACCTGAAGTCAGTCTTGTTTCAAAGCAAACATCACTAAGGCAGCTGTAGAAGAACACCAATTAATGTCTGATATTACCGAATTTATAGCCATATCATACGTGCCGACGATCGGTAATGCCAAGGGTGTAGACCCCCACGGCGGGGGGTGGATTTTCGGCCATCCCAGGGGGGTAATCCTCCCTGGCCGGCAACAAAGCAACAAAATTTTTCTAAGGGGGTTGGTCCATTAGCAGAAATTCTCTTTTGTGATGTTTGGGGAAGGGATGCAACAATCCGGTGCATCCTCTGGTTCTGCCTCTGATTTCTATCTTCCAATTATTTGGGATCCTTGAATAATTGGAGGCCGTATAATGTATGGACCCCGGCCTTCAAATGGGGCCCTATGATTATTTGAAAAAATTAAATCAAATGGCACACACTGTAGCTGTCATAGAAAACAAAGTAACAGTTTTTATGAACAGCTGGCAGTTTTTTTAATAATAATAATAATGGCATTTATAACGCGTCTTTTTCGCAAAAGCGTTGCAAAAGCGCAAGAGATTGTCATAATGTAACAGCCCAAAATTTTAGGAATTTCAACAGGATATCAGAGACGGCTAAAATATCTCAGTCAAAGTCAAAAAATGGGGAAAACTGGATGCGATGGGCGATCGGATACCGGTGGAGCGTGACCTGAGTATTATGTTGTGTCTTATCATTTATCGTTATTATAAAAATAAATTATGTCATGGAGATAACTCGTCGTATCGTCACGCTTCACACGCCCGAGATGCACGGGGTGATTTTGGCACCACAATGAATTAATTGGACTCTCGACTTGTGGTATCCGGTTGGCCCAGAACGAATTTAATAATGTAAAATGTATTGATACGATGATATGTTATGTATTGGAAAAATGGCGGCGCCCTCGGATCGACCGGGACAAGGAGGCGGAACTTTCATGCTTCCGTTTCGGTTTCACTGATTCGGCTCCCTTAGGGCGATCCCGGTGCGTACGCCTAATATTGTTATAATCGATGCGTGTATAAAAGATTGGAATATTGTAAAAGGCATTTTCTGCTGCGTGTCAGGATGGGTCGGAACACTGTGCGGAATTTTATTTAATTTCCAACGAACAATTCAGTAGCGACTCAAATTTTGGGAGACCTGTCCTGGCTTGCAGTTGTTATATAACCGACTCAGTGAGTGAAGCGACAACCAAGTGTAGAGGTGAATTAAAACTTTCAGAGTTCAACTGAAACTCAATTTTCTATAGGTATTTTTAAAGGCAAAATTTTATAGTTTTTCGGTACTCCACGCGAAATGGGATTATTACAGTGTTATTAGGGCTCCTTAAGGCTTTAAAATCTCGCGTTCGGGTCAGCCAGCTCCGTACCCCTGAATACTTAGGACCCCTAAGTAGGCGTTTAAACACCCAATTTTCAAAGGCTTAAATCTGGATCGAAATAACCAAAACTCCCCAATATTTGTCCCCACACCTCCAGAGGGTCTTACCCTAACTATCTAACCGAAAACTGGGGCCATCTAAACTTATCGGTCCGAACAGGACCCAAATAACCCTCCCGGGACACCAAAATTTTCTGGCTTTTACACACAAAATGGCCCATAACAGGCCACCTATTGGTTTTACAATTGAAATTCTATTTTTATCAGTAGGCGACCAGCCAGGGCATGGATCAGATCCCGCTCCTGGCCGCCTACTGTTTTTCTTTAGTTAGCAATCATCGACCATAAGTTCAAATCGTAATACAAATTGAGCGCCCTGAGCGCTCGTATATATGGCTGCTGGAAAATCGCCGCGCCTACCAGCGCGAGGTTTAGCTGTTGTGTCGGTTGCTCAGAGAGGGCCCGCTTGTTATTAGCCGATTTATTATCGCCATATGTATATGTTGATTAGTGGCGACTGCTCTGCTTTTATCGTTTGTTGTAGACAATGTAAGACAGTTTAGCGGCGCTTGTTATATCTGGTTTCTTCGATTTATTTTAAAATTTCTTGGCTTTTCTGTCTAGATGAACTGCATATCTATACACGAGAGGAGCTAATATTTTTGAAATTTTAAAATTGCATTTTGCCAGCAGTTGGGGATAGGACAGCACATACGGAGAAGGGCGGTAAAGATACCAGTATAAAAGGCATAGGCCCGATGCAGCGTCGGAACCAGTCGAGGACAACTCCGCTAGAGTCGGCGGCTTTTACAGTTTGTAGTTGGAGGTTGTCGCCACTTTAGTGTTTTGCCTGCAAGGCTTTCGGTTTTTGGTTTCGCTTTTGCTCTTCATTTTTCCAGGAGCAGCTCTGGCTGTGCAGACGCAGTGCAGAGTCCCTCCTGGTGACTTCTTTGCTTTCGCTAAAATTTCATCGGCAAGGGGCTGTCCTTGCGGGTGTTGGTGCGTCCGAAAGGATGCCCCGCGCACCCGTAAGTGCAGGCCCAATGAAATGAAAATTGTGCACGCCGAAGTTACTCACAAAATTTAAAGCCTCGACTGGTTCCCCGCATGCCGGGTCGCTGTTTTATTTTAGACCCGGGGGCGAATTTCTAGTGATGTGCAGGGGAGAGGGAAGAAGGAGTACATACGGGGAAGGGGGAAGGACACAGGGACACGGGAGGGGTAAGGCTTTGAAATAAGGTAATGCAAAAAAAACCCAGTAGCGTGTTGAGTTGGAGGCAGCCGCTAAGGCAAAAGTTAGTTGAGTATCAGTATTAAGGATTCGCGCTAGGCTCCCCATCAAAATTTCGAGCCTTTTTCCCTGAGCGTTTCAGCTAATCGTCCCCTGTTAAGTCGTCTAAAAGACCCAGTCTTCCAGGCCGTTTAGACATGGTAGAAGACTTTACCAATTTACGTCAAACAGTTTAAGCCCCGCCGCAAATTGGCACCATAAACATTTGCGCAATTTTCAAACGGTCTATAAAGATAATGGAGCTCCATTAGGCTTGTGCTCCATCCGCGCTCGCTTTGAATTAGTAGCTTGAGACGAGTTTACGCTATAGGAAAATCAACAAGAATAACTCCAGGTCACACGACTTAAAGACCCAGTTACTGGGGAAGCAGAGCGAGTGGTCCGCTCGGGACGGACGCAGTCATTTTGCATGCAGGGAGCATTCTAGAGAAATAAAGAACGGAACCCCTGACGCTAGCCCCAGAAACTCGAGCTTCTACTCTGAGATTAGTTTCTCTCCGATGAAAATTTAGTCAACTAACCCAAAAAATCCAGACGGGTCTCAGGCCGTTTAGACACGGTAGGGTACTCCGTCATCTATTTTTAATAATGGAATAACTATCGATGGGTCGATGCGGCTGCTCCATAGGGCGTGATGTATCAGGACCTTTCGTGCGTTATCTTCCCCCACTTCTCACGGTTTCTGTAAATCTACTAGTCTAACCATGCAGGGGTATCCGAAGTGTTTCGAGGTCAAATCACTATACTGAACTGTTGGTTTGTAAAGTAAGCCTTTTTGCTGAGGGTTGCGGCAGCACGCGCCGTAGCTCGTGCTCGCAAATGACTGCGGACCTCCACTCTTATCAAGCACACTCCCAGGAGTGAATCACTAATTGTGAAGGGAGACGGAGTCAGCTGCGTTGTATAGCTGAACTGAATTTTGAATAAATTCTCGTGCTCGCACCCGTTAGCCGAACGACGGCCCTGAGAAGGACACAAAGTAATTGCCTCCTCAGATTTTTCGGTGAAGGAAAATTTATAGACGCGGACCCATAACCCGTTTAGACACGGTGAGTTCCGGTATAGGGCCCTGTTTTCATGTCAGATCATCAATTCGAAAATCCTTACGAGGCAAACAAAATTCGGGAGACGCGGCAGCTCCTTCCCCTTTTTACAAAGGCCCACATTTTCTATCTGACCCTGGCGCAGGCAGTTCTTTGAATCATAGGTTAACAATTCTGGAGGTCCACAGCTGATTTCCAGACTCAGCGAAATAATCGCCACTGGAAAGGAGCGTGGAATAGGGCGAAGATCACGACGAGAGAGTGTTAAGAGCGATAGCCTAGGGCGCATCATATAAGAGTATTCAGCGCATGATCGGTAGGAAAATGACATAGGATTATTGCCAAAAGAACAGCGCACGTCCCCAGATTACAAACGATGGGACATCCCGAACTGATTTGCATGATTTCTATCGGGGAGTCGCGCTGATTAGGATTCACATCACCAAGTATCTGTACATGGTAAGGGTGCACTGCGTGGTACCAGAAATTGCAACCGTATGTAAATAATTTGTATACATTATAATTACATGTGTGCCCATGTTTTATGCGAATAAAGCGTTCGAGTGTTCGGCAAATCCTTAGGCGATATGTTTCACATAATAGTCATTGGATCGGTAAGCGTCCATTGCGTCAAGTAAACGGAATTTCAAAGTTGTAAACGAAAATAATTATTTCAGTGGTCTTTCAAGCCGATCAGGCTTTACCCATTAAGAAATCGGTAATAGCCCCGGATCAAAATAGGAGAATTCTCCACCATTTAGGGTCAAGGATTTAAGTAGAATTGAGGGAAAGGCGAGTCAGCCTTATTACCTGTGAGCAGGCTTAGGGGTTGACTCTCCCTCAGGGGGACCTTCGTACCCCTAGACGCGTGGGCCGTTATAGGGGCCAGGCCGAACACCCTGGTAAACCCGCCGGCAGCCTAGTAAGCTAAGCGATTCCCTGGGGTCAGCTAAGAGTTCACCGGGGAGTCTTGGAAGCCGGGGTTGTCCGGGCACCACGCCGGAAAAAATGGTGGTGCAGCTGGGATCCCTTAGGGCCAGAACTGGTCCTAGTACAATAATATATAATATTCAGAATGAAGCAAGTTTGTAATATCACTCTGACGAACTGCGAAACAAATGAGTCTTCAGTTTTACTACTCTCTACGCAGTCACGTCGAGAGTACTATCGCTTAGTGTTTGCGGCAAACTATTCCAGGCCAATGGGCCAAGGAACCAGAAGCTGTTGTTTCTAGCGATGTCAGTCCTAAGGATTTGTTCATTCGCCAGACGAGGCGACGACGACGTATTAATCACCTCGGTAAGATAGTAATAATGATAATAAGGCATTTATGTAATAACGGTGACGCAGCTGCATGGCGCAACTTCCTAACACCATGCCCATACGACCCCGGCTATCGTAACCTCAAGGGTGGACCCTAAGTTTTCCTATTTAGCCACGTTTCTTGGTCAGACCCAAGAAGTTATGGAGCTTAGCAGGCCGCAGGCGCGCTTCACGGGGTGTGTTCGGACCCCGCCCGATTGGTTGCGCACGTCTCTAGTATCCGGGTATGACTGCAGAGGTCCCCCAGGGAGGTTGACACCGAAACCTGCTCACAGGTCATAATGTCAAACCGATATTCCCTGTTTTAATCTAATGGAAGTTGTTTAGTCTAGCGTAACCTAAAGTAAAATGCGTGTTATGTTTGGTTTTGCACAGTAAATTTTGAGTTTCACTTGGCTTATCCAGAGCCGAACACTTTATTCTTTGTAACCTATGTGGCCCCCACAGGGTTCCGACATGCCCTGAAACGTTTAACGTCGGATTACCTAGTTTACAACTTAATATCCTGATTGCGTAAACATCTAGAGATAATGTTGTCTAGTAAATTTTATCTTTCATGCGGGTGTGACTATTAAGTCAGTAAAGTTGATAAGTAATTCGTTGGACCACTCTTGCAGCAATACCATTACATTAACAGGTCAATATTGGTGGCGGACTGCTCGTGTCAGGGCTCGGGGTATTTGCGTCCGCAAGCCGTTACACGAGGGGTTCGCCCGTCCGTTCGGACGCGCTTATTACGCTAGAGATAAACAACAAACAACACGTTAAATGATTTTCAAGATTTTAATTCTAAAGTATAGTACAGCATTAAAGCGGAGACGGGCAAATAGAGCATACTCTTAAACGATAAAGATTGACATCGTCGTACCCGTTCATTCCCTTACCTATATCGACACGGAGAGCGGGGCGATGCAGGCGAATGCGTTCCTGGAAATACCGAACCAAAATCTATGCCCGAGACGTCCACTGTGGAACGTTAACTCAGTCAGCTGTAACTCGGGCTAGGCGTTCTGGCGTGCTTCGAAATTCGCTCTTAATAACGCGCGGCGCTATACGCACTTAGAAGACCGTGCGGGGATGGGGGCTTCATTGTCATCGAGTGGCTTCAATAGAGCAAGGGATACGAATCGGGGTACAAAACCCACGGACCGACAGTACATGTTTAAATATGGTCATACTAACGAGATTACACAGTTCAAGACACGTGATTCCTTATGATACAAACGAGCAAATGAAGTGTCTACTTGGCAGTCCGATGGATGACTCCGTCTGGTGCGAACTCCTAGTCCAGTACATTATTTGCCGAGTATTCTGATCGAGTCTTTCACACCGTTACACCCTTGTGATAAACTTTACGCTAATTTCAAATTGTGATCATCTCAGCGGCCTCGATAGTCCAAGCGGAAACTCAGTTGTCCCGAGTCCTCAAACTTCATTTGTGGTTAGCTTATGACGACGGAGGTCAATTTTTGGTGGAGGAGTAACGGTTAGACTACATATCATTTGTTAGGGACGTCGTTTTGATCATGTTAATGGATCGCCCTTAGTCGCATTTCAACGGTCCCAATAAGCGCGCGCACAAGCAACGGCCATCTTCAACAATCTGCCAAGCGACCAATGTCGCTGGCCTACTAGTTTTAGAGCGGGTCCTCGTGTCCACTCTACAAGCTTGGCTAGGGTTGCACTCCGAGGGTGCGTTTAGCTTCGAGGCATGGGGCGGACGCGTCTGTGTCCCTTTTGGTAGGCGTTTCCCTGGGTGGTTTCTTTCTGTTCTCTTTCTTTCTGTTTCGTTTCTCTTGTTTCCGGTGTCGCCGTTTTCTTTGTCGTCCTCTCTCTATCGCTTATCCTATTGCCTTATTTCACTGTACGCGTCGAAATTGTACAGTGTCTCAACTGCACTATCAAAATTGTGCAGTTGAGTTATCACTAAAATTTTAATGAAATTTCTCAGAACTCGATAGTCGAATGGATAAAACAGAAATATCTGCAGCGGGCATAAAATCCCCGTGTAGGAACGAAACTCAATAAGGGAAAATGAAAAAGGAGAGAGGCAGAAACGGTGAAAAATCAAGCAAGGGCCTACATAGTACATAACCTAACGGGCAACCAGTGATAAAATGAAAAATTGCTTAAACTCAGCGATCAAGTCGCTCCAAAAAGAAAACGGGGTTTTGCACTTGCTCGGTTTGGGGCCAAAACGATTCGCGAGGGCTACGATTTTTCTTTATTGAAAATGAGAGCTTTGTGGCTTCATCACGACCATTTAGCACCCTGGCGTGCCTTTGAAAGCGTTTATTTCGGCCGATTTTGGTGTTTAGTCATGCCATCAGTTCGTTTTGGCAGCAGGAGATTTCCTACGTACTACCACTGAGCTTAACCACGAGTCCGTACCGTAATGAACCTTAGTAAACTTTATAACCTTATCGCGACAGTTTCGAAGTGAACGTTTTGAAGGAGTATCTTTCACTAGAGCTTAGGCGGTGGGGTCCTTGGGGCCGTCGAGGGCTCGGGCGGTCGGGGCTGGACTTCGTACAAGGCACCGATGCTTCTCTCGTGATAATCAAACAAACACTAATCGAGGTTGAACTAGTCTGGCCACCTTTGTATGCGGCAATCATTGTAGTTAGAAAGCAAAACACCTTATGCTCAACTTGATATACTTAGAATTTGTTTAGTCTTTTCCGTGTACCCCAAATTTTCTTAACTCGTTCTGAGAAATGAAATTTTTAGGGCTTCCTAAAGCCCTACAGAGGCTAGTCCTCTGTCCCTAACTGCAACGTCAGTCCGAGCTCAAGCAGCGGCATGAGCATCGAACGGTCCACTAAGCTATAAATTCGTAAACCATAACCATAATCAGAAACAAGCTAGTAAGCAAATCCCTAAGATTTCGTGGTGAAATTTTTTACCGTGGTCAGCTCAGGAAAATTTCACAAGCCCTAACTCAAGAGCGACACATCATGTAAAACATGGACGAGAAGCGTCCATTTTTGATTTGTCTTACCTATGACCACGGGGAATCAGAACTACTTCGACTTTGGCGTCCCCAACTTAATACCTTCCGTGCATTCGCTCAGGATGCCCAAAACGGAACTCGACTGGAGGAGGTTTGTCAAGGAACCTATATGAGCGTAACAAGGCAGCATGTAAATTGGGGTGTCCATTGACGGACGTGAGGTCGACCTACGACGTGTCAACTAATGCTACAAATAGTTGGTTTTTGGCTGAACAGTCTGTTACAACCATAGCTGGGGAAAATAAACCCCATGCTCTCGACTCTCATCCTGACTTACTAAGTTCGATCCGGGACAGCATGTGCTAGTCCCCTTCCGTGGGACGAAAGATGTCTACACGGGTCCTCCAACGTCGAATCCCATTCCAAGCCGAGAAAACAAAAGCACAAGAAAGTCAAAATCGAGGCGAAACCATGAAATAAAACTAAAGCGTCGGAGCCGGTCAGTAAAGTCGACCGAACTCCGCGCTGCCGAAGTCGAACTGATTCCCAGAGACGACGCTGTAGTCGTCGCCTCATAATTTTCGCCTATATTGAAGGATAGCGATTTTGTCGCCATCCAATCGGCGATGGTCTTTTTACGCCCCCTTTTTCGAGTTCAAACCCGGGCGCCCAATCGGAAAATTCCCAAGATTTTAATTTTGACAGCTATCGTAAACCCTGGGTCCCCTTTAGAGAGAGTCGGCTTCAATCGAAATCGCCGACATCAAATTTGAACCCTCCGAATACTCGGAGTTCGACCATCTGTGAGTTTTAGCTTAATTTCTAGCGTAACTTTTATAATTATGTCAAGAATAGATCTGAAGATCATCACTCAGATCTTTTAAAGCTCTTACCTAATCCCAAATTGACTGTTATCCCCCAACTGTTCTACTAAATGGTTGGGTCACCCGTCAGATTTAAAATTTTGAATCTCTTTTCTATATAGAACACTCGAATTAAGCTGGAAATCTGTTCTTATTTCAGGATAGATTTGTCTTCTGGTCCCCATCCATCAAATTTCCCCCAGCTAACTCGCCGATTTAAGGTCAAATTCCAGCTATTTAGCGAGTTCGCTGCCTCATCCATCACCTAATTAAGCTTACTTAGAGGCCATCTGGGGCTAAATCTTACTACGAAATCCGTGGGTAAACGTGCAAACATTGCACGTTTATATGTTGGCTTAAAAGATAAAGCCAAACATTCCTAGCATTCCTAGCTGACAGCTATTCAAATATCCCGACAGGGCGTCTTTAGACGTCCCGAAGGGGGGAACCGACGGTAGGAATGAGCTTGTTTCGTAGTCAGGGGTGCGGCACATTCCTGTGTACCCTTTAGTCTATCGGGGTCCCATTCAGGGACTCCCAGAGCCCGCGGGATAGCCCTAAACATGCCCCCCGTCCTTCTTAGTCATATGTGTCCGGTCCGTCCGTAAAACTCATGAATTTAACAGAGTTTTATACGCCCGTCCTCGTCTGCCCTGTTTTTTTTCTTTGCCATGTTCTTACATAGTATATATATATATATATCCCTATATACATACACATATACATACACTACTCATGAACACATACACACACTACACATTAGGCACACAGGCGACCTGAGCGACAGAATGGTCGCTCAAGTTCACACCAGAAACACGCAGAACAACAACAACAACAACAACAACAACCGCACAGCAACTACAACAACAACGACACACACACCACGACCACGACGACAGTGTCAACAGCGACAACCGACCAAAGAAGGCGGTTATGCGTCTTTCACACAGAAGTGCGTGCACGAACTACACGACGCTCCGACGATTTCCGCAAAATAAGATAAGGCTTTCCATTCACGAAAGATGAAGCACTGCTTTCCATTCGACGCTAATCGCCTTCTATTCCATATGTCGAGCGAAATATTGATGACAATGACTATGCGGTTAGAGCTATGGTACTTATTTTTATGGCTTGCTACAATGGTTGATACTATATTATACAACGTGCAATCACAGCAACTATATCTCATCTTTTAAAATGGTAGTCCTGGATGTACAGGTTGCAGGATGCTACAATGTTCAAAATGTGTTCAGTATTAAGCCGTACTACAACTACCAGCTACCATGCAATATCTCCGACTGCATATAGAACTGCCATGTAATGTTATTGGCATTATGCACGACACAATTTATTGAAAAAGAGGGCGCAAGTAACCCTGAAGGGCGGTACGTTATAACGTTAGAAAATAGAACATATTATAGCGGGGGTTCGGGGCAGCAGCCCTCGACTTAGTGTATGTCTCATATAAGGACCTTAGCTTAGGCTAAGACTAACGCTTATGCTTACTATATCGAGAACAGTATGGCCTGCGTTTTATTTCCGCCTATCATTGTTACTATAAAAATTATGCAAATTATTAGCATTACCTCTGAGAGAGGAATCTGTTTACTACCAGCTGTGATCAAGCAAACATGCAGTTCAAAAGGAGTATCGCTTAGAACGCGCATCTGCTGTAATGCGCATTTCATGCAACGTCAAAGAACCTTTTGCCGCAATCGACGGAGTGAAGCCGGATCGTTTGATTGCGAACCTTGTCCTCTCACCAGGTCTCCGGTGATAGTAAAATATCAATTTACGTTCGTCTTTCAGTTAGGGCCAAAAACGAATTCCAATTCCGTGAAGCGAGCTGAGTTTCCACTGAACGCAGTAGGACGAAAAATCGTGAAAATGCGTTTTTTGTCTATCGGCGTCACTAATAACTCATCGTTGAGTGAGTAGATTTCGACAAACTTTTTTTGATCGATAGCAAAGTGATAATGCTATCCCCCCAGCTCAACCCAATCTAGTAGCAAAATGGTCAACTGGGTTGAAGGTTCATTACCGGGTTGTGTTTCGTATCTCTGAAAATTGTCACATCAACACACAACCACCATCCGAACCAGCTTAATCTTTATTCTGTATCCGAATTAGAAATTTTATTTAATATAGCCTTTTTGTGGGACCCCTCCCTGGACCACTTATTAATAATGCGTAATAAGAATATTTTGTAATATTGAGTGTAACTTGATTATATTGCACCATTTCAGAGCTTTCAGGAGTTTTACGGCCGACAAACCCGATCTCTAAAATTAGTTTGTCTTTATTTGTTCGGTTTGTGTAGTAAGTACAGGGCATCAAAAGTGATTCGATAGGTTTTTCGGTACGTTAAAAACGGCGGTTTGGTTATATAGATTCTAGCACGAATAATTCATGCTTGTCAGCGGCTTGCAATGCGTTTACTATTGACGAATCTGATTTAAAGGATATAGTTAGTCTTTATGGTTTGTGGATCTGTTTAGTTATATATTACTTTCAGGGCATTTAGTTAAGTATAAGTTTTTGGCACGCCAAACACGACGGTGCAGTCCTCTGGAATCCAATATGACAATATCATACAATTTCAATGATTTAAACAATTTAAGGTGACCAGCGAGGTTGCCACAACAACCAAATTTTTTTTCGATAGTTTGTGGAACGAAATCTTGTGGGAAAAACTTGTATGTCAGATATATTTACAAGTATTTAGGTTAGCTATTACATATTATTATATCTTCTATTTATTTTCTATAGAGCCGCAATGTTAAGCTAAAATGGCACAGCTTGAAGAAAAATCTTGTAACAATAACAACTAATTTTTGTCTTGATAAATTTGCGTAAACTGTTTCAAACGTTAACGAATATTTCGTCTAGCATCGTAATCTTTGCTAGTGCATTAGCGAATGCCATTAATTTGAGGTACTATAATCCAGAATTAATGAAGAACATACGTAGAGTTTATGAATTCCGCACATCGACATTAATTTAAACGTGAAATCGGTACGATCATGAATCTTGATACTGCGTATTGGGCCCCCTGTACCGCATCAACTCGGAATTATGACTTACATGCGAGAATTCACCATTTAGAGCCGGTCAAGTCTTGCCCTGGAGCTGATTCGAGCCTCAACTGCACTGTGACTTGGAGTTCAAAGCTGAGGCAACTAAAGCTCGGAATTTTCATAGAATAGCTCCAGTCAGTACCATTCGGCCAGGAAACTACACACATATATGGTGTAGCTAACTGCGGTAGGCGTGTAAGCATAACACATTTGAATCTTAAACACGGTATCTAACATGCTTTGATGTCACAATTATGCGTCAGATCAAGCGTTGCTTGTAAAATGTGTTTCTGCAAAACGCTATCATTATATACGGCAGGACCTGGGAACATTAGGGGCAGGAGAAGTGTCCTTCCTCCAAGAAATTAAGACGGGCACGACTGCCTTCCTAAGAAACGCATATATCCCAATTTTGCCTAAATTTTACCGTATTTTCGTTAATTTATTAAAATTTTCCGGGCGCCTTCGATGCGCGTGAACGCAAACCCATTAAACATTTTAGAAGGGTGTTCGACCTTTAGGGGTGAGACTCCTACCCCCTTAGGCGCACCTACACCCCAAATGTGCTTTATCTGATTATGTATATAATACATAGTTGGGGAAATTTCAAGGGGGCTGAAATTTGGTTTATATCAGTAGCAGAATGAATGTGACATTTTTTCGTTATCGCATTGTGCTCGTTCGTGTGTCACCGTATTTCGTTTAGTTATTTTGTTAGCCAAATAGCGTTGAAAAGTACCACAAATCGTCGTCACTTGAGTACGCGGCATTAATGTTTGCTAACAGGCACTGATCCAGAGGATATGAGAATGCTGTGCGAACGAGATTCCGCACCGCCTGTCGCAGGTTATCGGCTATCTGCCAAATCGTCCAAAACGGTACTAAAACTCCATTTCATACGACAAATAGGGTCACTATATGAACCAGGAATTATGCCGCTCCTGCATTAAAGTTTTTATATCCTTCTCTAGCAGAACACGCAAACACGCAGAACAACAACAACAACAACAACAACCACACAGCAACTACAACAACAACAACGACACACACAACACGACCACGACGACAGCGACAACAGCGACAACCGACCAAAGAAGGCGGTTAGAGAGAGAGAGAGAAAAAGGAAAAGAAAACGAAAAGAAAAACGAAAAAGGAGGGACACGGGAAGGGAGGCGGGACAGGGGATTCCCGAGGGATTTTCAAGGGGCTGGGGCGAAATTCGGTCCCAGGACGAAGAACGGGGCCGAATGATACCAAACACGGGGGGGGGGGGGTAGACGCAGTGGCGGGTCGGGACCCAATTTTGGGTTCCGACATATATTAGCATACAGGGTTTCAGCGGGCTTTCCCGCGCTAACGGCTGGGCGGAGCGACGCCCGCCGGGCATCATTGAAGATGTCTCGACGTGGTGAAGGCAATGAGGGGCGATTTGCCTACTTTCGAGTTAGGAATAAATTTTCGGTTGGTTTGTACCCACTTGCAGTCGGTATGCCAAATTGGGGGCACTTTGACGGGTCATAGCGAGCTAGCGAGGGGTCGGGCGGAGACCCGCCGAATATCGTTGTACTCGCCAAAAGCGGGCCGACTGTCGCATGAGCCTCATTTAGTGTCTCGGGACAGAGACAGGGTTGGTACAAACAGACGGCATTTTATGTTGACTTTTCGTAGTACATTATAAAACAGAGAAATAAGTTATATGGCAGCAGGCTGACTGATCAGATCGAGACCCGCCTAGCCTCGTCAGATGCCTAAATGGGTAGACTACTTGGAAACACGCGTACTTTCAATCACTGATCCGATGGTTACCAGAAAAGCCAGTTGTTAGTATGGCGGTCAAGCAATTTTGGGCGTCAAAGGATGCTATAAAAAGAAAGGTTTTGCTACGGAGGGGCGAAAAAATAGACCCACCGAGTCACGAAGATCAGGCAGTACACATACATATGCATAACTATATTTCCATATAAGCCTATATCAGGTCCACTCAGGACCATGGTCACCAGCCAAACCTAGCGTAAGTATTGGCTGTTAATTCAATGTTCACCTGTTTGTTCCTAGAATATCTCAGGAAATCCTCCAGCAATTTGTGATGTTTTGGGCTCGTTCGAAAGCCCTAAAAATTCTCTACCGAAAAGTACTCGGGGCATTTTCGGTAAATCTGAACCGTTGATGAACAGGCCCGATGAACAGGCCCGAGGTCCGTTATTTCCGAATAATCGGAAACTACCGTAACCCACTTGTTTCAGCTTATTTTTTGTGACCATTAGGCTATAGTTTGTTCGAGCCAGGTAAAACTGATAGTCTTGATTTTGATTACTTTCCGACCCCTTAAATCGTCAAAGGCCTCCTATTCCCGGACGGTCAGAATTTTGAATTTTCAACAAGGGGATGGGGGTACGTGGTCGAGTTCCGTTCGGGTGTTCTGTCCTGGTTAGTTAAGCACTCTCCTACATTCCTCGTCTTTCTGAGTTGAATTAAATTATCGAAACCAGTTTCCTCTAGGCTCACTTGCACCTTATCAAAGTATGCAAACATAAAACATATCATGCAATGGCAAGTTATATCAATGACAGAAAGCATAGCAATGATAAAAGGCATGTGCAATATAGCAATGAGCAACACAATTATCGGCAACCATGGCACCCTGTTACTCACGAAAATTTCGTTCCTGTAAACCTTGTCTAGTTCGAATTGAGGCACGTTTAAGCAATTTTGACGCTGAAATCGTGTGAGAGACGCGTAACGGGCCGGAACGGGCCTGTTACATCTCTTATATTTTTAAATGGAAATTTTCGGACTTAATTATTCGGGTTGGAAGTAATTTTCTCCGTTGTCCCTATAATAAAAGTTTGCCGGAAAATGAGCTATTCTTTACGACCCAAGAATAAATTAGACCATAGGTACAGATAATATGATACAATTTGGTACACGAAAGTTGCGGCTTCCTAGTTGAATTTATGTTGTTGTTGAAATGTCCTGCTGATCATATTGATCTTAGCCACACATCGTGGTCCTGGTCTGCTAATTTTGAAGTTAGATGGCTTTGACGAATTTCTAAGAATATGTTATTCGGTGCCAACTTTAGCTACGTTTCCGCCGAATCCCCCTTAATCCTAGCAATTTCTACATCCTGAAAAGTCCTCCTCTTATATTTTACAGGGGACAAAAAGGACTTTGCACTACGTTTTGAAAGATTTTGCCGGATGGTCCAGCATTGGATTGTTCTCCTTTTTCTACAGTGGTGCCATGGTGGGTATATATATAAGCATGTATTTTACACAACGAATACAAAAATGGCATATATATATGTGTTACCATTACACAGTTATGTTAACGCAATGACACAGTATGGTACATACAGTTTGAGTTTACCGCGGGTGCGACCAATAGTTCTTTACGATACAAAAAAATCCTCCACTAGTTGATGGCCACTTTGTCCTATCGGAGTTCCCTCCCCTTTGTTTTACTCCCAGTCGTTGGGCATTAAAGTCTGCTGAACCCATTTGCGGAGATACCTGATATAGGGTTCGGAAACGCGAGGTTCCATAAGTTCATTGCCGTAGGTAATGGTTTCCCACGCGCCCGCTTCGTTTAACTCGGGTGGGTAGTCCGGCATCGACGATTTCCGCATTCTGTCGGGGAACTGCCATTTAATGTCCTGAAATAGTTGGGTAAATTCGTCGTGCCATTCGACAGTATTGTCCTGTCCGATGTCTCAATGTGGAGATGGCGGGGCAATGATTGCTCGGGCTCCATCACCGAGTAGGTAGTCGAATGAGCATATATAACGGCGCACTCGACGCATGACCTTGCTGGGAGGGAGTATCCAGCAAACTACCTTCGTGCGGCTTCGATCGTAAGGCCGCTTTATATCCACCAAGAATCATGATGGTTTTAGTCTGCGGCGTGGCGATGCACGTCGCCAGTCGGGCCAAGAATTGCATGGTGGCTCCCGGCCATGCTATGGCGAACCACCCTTTTGATGCGGCCATGTTGACCAAAGGCGCCGCTAGTGAGTCGCCCAGAATCAAGACAGTTGGCCAGGAGGCGACGTTATAGCGGAGGTAGGATCGAACTTCCTCCAATAGGCGGCCCATAACATTGTGGCATGGTCGCGGTCGTTTCCCGAAGGTGATGTCCTCTGGCCCTAGGCCAATTCCCAGAATGAGTCGGACCGGTTAGCCTCGAGCACTTGTGCGTGCCCTGTGGCGAGTAGGGCATTCTGGAACCGAGGAAGTTTGAATTTCTCCAGTAGCACCGTCCGCATGAGATGAGGTAGTATTGGGCGGAGGCGCTCGGTTGTTTCGGGGTCGAGGAACTTTTGTTTGTTCCGTCGGGAGATGGCTTTAACGTCTCGAGCTCCCATTTTCAGGTCCAAAATGTTTTGTTTCGCCTGCTCCTCGTCGAATAAATACGTGACGAGGACCTGGTATCCTTGCTCCGTCGAGGTATACTCGATGGGATATTGATTGATTGTTTGGCCTAAAGGAGCCATATTTGAAGTTCCGGTCAGTGTGTGCCTTTGGACATGAACGTTTCGATTGGAGCACCATAGTTGATGGTGTAGTACGGCACACGAGATTGTGGAATTTGTTCCATGTTGTTGAGTGATTTGATCCGGCGTTTCCTGCAATAGTATTCATCGCCATTAGTGGCGGCTCTTGAGGAAATTTGGTGGCGGGAGTTCGAGTTTTCGGGGTATTTCTTGAGTAATTTAAACGTAACAGCCGTCTCTCGTTAGGCGGTTGCCTAGGAGGTCGGACCACCTCCAGTCCGATATCTTCAGGTCTTAATTGTCTTTGTCCACTGTCCTCGTCAGGTTCCAAGTCCGGATATGCGGATAGCATGTCCTCAATGTCCTGTTCGTCAAAGATGTATGTTTCTGAAAGGTTCGAACATGTCGTGCCGTGCACAAGCACTACCAGGTGGATAGTCCATCGGCATAACAGGGTCACGATGCCGAGTAGGTGGAGCGAGGGGTATAGTCCGTCGAGCTGGTGCCGTAGTCTGGGGTCTCAGGCGACGGGTGTCGAGACGTGGTATTATGACTAGAGCCTCTTCCCGAAGTGGTATATATTCTTCATACCAACGACAGCGATCCCTAGCTTGTCTATGCGGCTGTCGGCGAGTAGGTTGTGGAGGTTCTTCCCTCTCTTGAACTTGGTGTGCAAAGGGTCCCATCTCAGGAGATCCCTCGCTCTCCTCGATTGGAGCGTCGAGTTCAAAGTGGGGTCTTCGGCTGGGTCCCGGTAGAAGTTGACTAATAGGTATTTCATCCTCCTCGTCTTCCCAACTAACTTGCGATTGGACCCTGGCCGGGGTTTGTCTACGTGGTTTGGCGCGTGATGGTCGAGTTAGAACTCCCTTGAGGATGGAGGGAGCGCTGCGCGGCGGCGCTCTTCCCTTCCTCCCGGTAGAGGAGCCCTTGGTTGATTCGCCAATGGTTGATGTTGCTTCATCGTCCTTTTCGGTAGTCCACGGTCGTAATCGTTTCGGTCGACCGCCTTCCGGAGACTCGGGAGGTCGGCTCTGTTTACTTGTGCTTTGCTTACTTGCTTCTCGTTGTCGAGCTAAACTTTCAATAAATTCTTCTACAATCCCGTCGGCGGCTATTTGGTCTTCCGAGGGAATGTATTGTATTTGAGATCCCCTTAAATATTCCATTAATTCGGTTGCATCCTGTATTTCCCCTCGGGCACGGGCAGCTTCCTCTCGTTTCCTCCTTATTTCCTGCATTTCCCATTCCCACTGTGCTAGCTCGTTTTGTCTTCGGGTGGTCCAACGACCAAAGGATGGCACCTGTGGGCCATTAGTTCCATGCTTCGCTAGGGGTGACAATAGGGGAGGGATTTTCCACCGGTGGGGTAGTGTCGGGGAATCGATTGTTTCAGGTGACGTGGTCTCCGAGCTTACGGATGATACCGGTTCATCAGTCGTTGTAGGGTGTTGGACTTGCTTTCGTCGAGGTTTAGGCTTAGGTTTTGGTGTTGGTGCGGGTTCCAGTGGAGGTTGGCTGATTACTGGACCGGATTGCGCGGGTTGCGGTCTAGGAGGGGTGTAATATGGCGTGAGCCATTCGTCTGGAACGTAGTCCTCTATTGTGGCTTCGAATCCCAGTGGCATTAGGGGAGTGTGTGGAAGTGGTGTAGGTGAGCCGGAGTATGCTTGACGAGCTCCTGGGTATGGTTGTTCGTAAGACGTTACAGCCTCGCGATAGGTGTGGTATGGTGTCACTAACTTGTCCGATTCCGTCACTAAGCGTTGTGTCTGGGGACTGCGGGACGTTTGAGTGGCGATAGCGGTTCGACGTTGAGCAGGCGTAAGAGGCGAGGTTTGGACAGCGTGTTCGACGGCTGACGTTGGAGATGTAGCTTGTTCTGGAGTGTGGGGCGAGTGTTCGTCCGGGGCCTGTGAAGCGAGTAATTCCACGAGGCCTAAGTCGTTAGCATTGAATGGTCGTAGTGCGCGACCGTTATCTGGGCGTTTCACCTTTAGAGGTCTGGTAGGCTCATCAGTCCGCACTGATCGTTCCTGTTCTCGTAGGGTTACTGGGGCAGTATGTTGTCCATACTCAGGCGAGAAAGTGCCAGGGGGTTTGTCAAGTGCGTAAGGTAACTTAGCGGGGTGTCGGGCAGCGAGTTCCTGTGATATAGCGGGCCATTCGGTGTCTGGAGTTCTGTCAGGGTCACAAAGAGGAAGTTTGTTTTCTTGCGGAGCTCCGGAGGAGCCTTGAGCCTGAACGGTCAGCTGTTCTACTGCGGCGCGGTGCATGTCTGCCTGAGCTTGGGTGTATTCCAAGTTAGGTTCTCCAATTTCTACACTGGCGTCGGATGCACCATCAATCTCCTGGCGCAACCGGTCTACTGCTTCTGGATCTGCAGCCTGTAACTCCCTGGCGAAATATTTGTCAGCGAGGATAGTTTCTCCTGGTTCCTGTAGTGCAGCCTCAATATATGCGGGAGGGACTGCTTTAAGG
Source organism: Trileptium ribeirensis (assembly GCA_030248225.1). Classification (NCBI taxonomy): domain Eukaryota; kingdom Metazoa; phylum Nematoda; class Enoplea; order Enoplida; family Thoracostomopsidae; genus Trileptium; species Trileptium ribeirensis. The sequence continues at coordinate 38,918 of JASANE010003077.1, forward strand.
AAATCAGCCATGTCGCTGAAGCTGCTTAGCGGGCGATAGCATGGTTTGGTGCGGTTTAAGTGAACGACATGATCGGAAGCATTAGGTTGTCCATGGAGCTTAACACAAATGCAAGGCAGCATTATTTTAGTAATCTGGTATGGTCCGCACCACCTACGTTCTAATTTGCGCGATAGTCCGGGTGTCGTGTAGTAGCGATAGACCCATACATGGTCGTTAACACGGTAGTCGGGAACCTTGATCTTACGATTGTAATAGCGTTTTCTGTATTCCCGAGCAGATTGCATGGATCGATAGGCTCGATCCCTGACGGTGGCTAACCACCGTTGTACGTTAGCACGATATGCTTCTGCTCCGGGGTAACGTCCCCAATCAGTTTGTGTTTCGATACCACCCGGTACTCGGGGCTGGAATCCGTGCATAAGCATGAATGGTGGATAGTGCGTAGAAGCGTGTACTGCTGAATTGTAGGACATGATGCAATACGGCAGGACTTCATGCCATGTAGTATGGTCGTTTTCAGGCAAGGCCACTTCTAGGAGGAACAGTAGTGTACGGTTAAAACGTTCGATTTCTCCATTTGCCTTCGGGTTGTAGCTGAGCGTTTCGCGTTTAAATGTATGTAGTCTGGCGCACAGGGCTTCCATTACCTCGGAGATGAAATATCCTCCTCGGTCTGAGACTAGCTCCTCGGGTGCGCCATAACGGCAAACCACGTCCTCGACGAAGACCTTGGCTATACTCTTGGCGGTTTGGTTTGGTATCGCAGCAGCGATCACTAGTTTCGTGAATTGGTCTATAAAGGCGATTACGTACCTATTTCCGTTCCGGGATAGCACCCGAGTGTCCAATACGTCGACAAACATGCGATGCATGGGTGCGCTAGCCAGCGGGTTCTCTCCGAGCGCGGCTCGATCATTTTGTGGTAGATTGCGTGATCGTTGGCAGAGTACGCACCTCTTTAAATATTCGTCCACGTCCTTACCCATGGTTTCCCAGAAGTAGAACTGTTTGAGTTTGCTCAGCAGACGATCTCTACCTGGATGTCCACCGAACAATGTGTCGTGTTCGTGCTTGAGTATTTGTCGTATGAGTAATCTGGGTACACATAGTTTTGGTCTATGGTCGTTTGGCATTATGGGATGTAAGTATAGGATAGCAGTGTCGGGGCAAAGTCTGTAATGGTGGGCTTCTAACTTGAGGGCGGTCGCTGCCTTTTCGTCAGCGGGCGACTGTCGTGTATGTAAATACCACCAAATAGGACCAAATTGTTTATCTCTGCGTTGAATGTATGGTAGGTAATTGAGAAGGTTCCTCCCTTCGTATTGTTGAAAGTGTGGTAAGTATATGTGTTCTCCAGTGTCATAGACCTGTTCAGGGCGTTGTAATTGTATTCGTGGTCCACATGCGTAAGCAACCTTAATCAATGTGTCAAATTCCTCTACTTCGGGTAATCCTCCATATCTCTGTCTAGCACTTGTCGGTAGCGTCTGCGGTCTAGCGGGTTCAGGTGTACCAGCTGTGGCACGGATCGAGCTCTCGCTCGCCGCACCAGGAGCGGGTGGTGTCGGAGCGGTCGGGGGTTCTTGGGACTGCGGGGGTCTGGCGGGTGGTTCGGGTGCAGGAGATAGTCCGTGGGTTGGCTTATCAGTGGATTCTGGCGGTCCTGGGGCAGTCGTCTGTCTCCCGGGGATCTCAACTCCTTCGGGCCATGGGTCGTCTATGTCTCCGCAGAAGATGAAACGTGTCGGATCCGGTAGGGGGTCATGATCAGATCCTCCAAACATACGATAGAAGCGTTCCCTAACGTAGTCGGGTGGTAAGGTGACGGGGGCGTCCGGTGGAAGTCCCAAGAGTTGTCGAGTAAGTCGCTTCCATATTTCCTCGGTGGGAAATCGTCGGGGTGGTTTAGCTGGAGCTTTGCCTTTACCGCGATCCTGTCCTTTAACAGCTACAGCAACCATTCGAGGATGGTCCTGTTTGTCCTGTTCATCTTCGTCCGATGAATAAGAAAATTCCACGTCATGTCGGGGATCGCGTGAAAGTCCGTCTGCATTGGCATTGGCCTTACCTGGTCGATATTCGATGTTAAAACCACCGAATTCCATCAGTAATTCGTTACGCCATTGGGCTAGTCGCGAATTTCGCGGTGGTCTCTCGAACAGTGCCTTAAGTGGCTTATGGTCCATTTCGACATGAAATTCATGTCCAAGTAGATAATGTCGGAAGTGTAAGGCAGCCCATCGTATGGCAAGAGCTTCAGTCTCTATGGCAGGGTATCGGCGTTGATAGTCCACAAGTGATTTACTTGCGTAGGCGATAGGTAGTGTCCCTTTGTCGGTCTTTTGTGAAAGCACAGCTCCTAGGGCATATCCAGAAGCGTCCGTTTGGAGTATGAAAGGTTTAGAAAAGTCCGGATAAATGAGTAATGGTTCTTGTACCAAGGCCTTACGTAGTTTTCCGAATGCCTCCTCGCATTGCGGTGTCCATTTGAATTCACTGTCCTTACGTCGGAGTGCGTTGAGCGGTTCGCAAATTTCAGAGTAGTGTGGTATAAATTTGTGATAGTATCCTACAAGTCCTAGGAAACTTTGTAACTGTTTGAGAGTCTCCGGTCGTTTGTAATTGTCTATTGCAGCGGTTTTCTCGGGGTCGGGTTTAACTCCCTCTGAACTGATGATGTGTCCCAAGTATTTCAATTGTTTCTGTCCAAACTGACATTTAGAGGGTTTTAATTTGAGGTTCGCCTTGCGGAATCTGTCAAATACTGTTATTAAGTCCGCTAGGTGTTGTTCAAATGTGGGTGAAAAGACCAATATGTCGTCTATGTAGATGAGGCATCGTTCCCATTCTAGGCCTTTTAATATGATTGACATGCACCTTTGAAAGGCGCCTGGTGAGGAATTCAGTCCGAATGGTAGAACGTTGTATTCATATTGTCCGTGGACAGTGACGAAGGAGGTTTTCTCCTTGGTCTCGGGGTCCAATTCTAGTTGCCAGAAACCTTTGTTAAGATCTAAACTGGACATGAATTTGGTGTTTCTGAGACATCCCAAGATGTCGTCTATACGGGGTAGTGGATATAAGTCTCGTTCTGCCACTACGTTGAGCTTACGGAAGTCGACGCACAACCGTAAGGTACCGTCACTTTTGGTGACATAGACTATGGGAGAACCCCAAGGTGAATCTGATGGCGTTATAAGACCTGCTTCTACCATGTTGTTTAGTTCTTCACGCAAGGGTTCTCGTAATGAATGTGCTAGACGATAGGGTACCTGTTTGATGGGCCTTGCGTCTCCTGTGACTATTCTGTGTTGGTGTACCCCACATCTTCCTAGATCGAATGGGTGTACGCTAAATATGTCTGCGTTTTCAGAGATAGTCGTTTTCAATTGTTTGAGTTCGAAAGGGTTTAGGGTCGTTTGTCCAAAGTCAATTTTACTCAAGACTTGTATGGATCGTTCGGTGTCAATGGTCTTCTTCTGTTCACTTATAATTTGGACAACATTGTCTCGTGTAACTCCAATATTGTTGCATTGCTTTGTGCGTCTTGGAGGGTCAAGCTGTAGCAACCGTTTGTTACTGTCATATAAGAATTCGACCTCATTGTCATCAAGCATCTCGATATGTCCTATTGTTTGTCCAGCGTGTATAGCAACGGGAAAGTTCCCAAAGTTCATTAGTGCTATTGGTATCATGCGTTGGCCAGTGAGTACCAGAGAGTGGGCGATGGCAACGTCCCTAATAAAGGGGTCAGGCACAAATAAGGCTTGACCTGTCGGTGGTTGAGTGATTTCCGGGATGGCGTTTATAAATAATTCAGTGTTCGGTGGTACTTGAGTGTATTTCCTAGTTACCACGTTGATGACTGGCGGTCGGTAATCCCCTTGGTCGGCGAATGGTGCCGAGCAGTTCTCAGTCCCGTTAGATAGATCCAGGCAGCGGTCTTTGAAGTTTATGGCGACATATGGTAGTAGGGCCATAAAGTCGGTTCCTAAAATGCATTCGTACGGAGTGTCTGTTGTCACCTGAAAGTCGCACGGTGTACTTAACGATCCTATGGTGATCGGTGCTTTTACTACTCCGCTGATTGTCAATTCTTGTTGTGTAGCCGATACTATGCGGGTAGTGGTCGTGTCGCGGGGAACTAGTCCTAATCGAGCGGCTAGGGCTTGGGACATGATTGAGACGTCAGCTCCAGTGTCGACTAGTGTCATAACTGGGGTACCAAGTATTGTTGCGTTAATAAGTAGTGGAGTATTACCTGCGTTCATTGTGTTTAATTGTCTAGTGAACACGCCTTGGCGAGGTCCACGACGTAAGTCGCGAGTAGGAGCGACAAATAGTTCGTCGTCTTCGATGAAAACAAGTTCTTCCTCGGAAGAGTTACGTGATGTTAGTAGTCGGTTCGAACGACGTGGGGCACGGCTGGACGCTACGGACACGCGCGGCGTTCCCGAAGGCCCAACCGTGACCTCGGTCGGCGAAGTCCTGTCTGTATGAGGGAAGTCGTCTTCCTCGGGTGGGGCACTCGGTATTTGGGGTCTCGCTCTAGTCCATCGAATCACTTTTCTAGGCTTACTATCGGTCCTGATTAGTCGTCCACGACATGGGAACCATCGGGGAATGTAATATCCGTACTTAGGTGGGAGCTTGCATTTGGTCATAAAATAAATTAAACTGATCAGTCCCACAACGACGGTAATAAGGAAGTAGGGCAGGAATCCGGTGTACTCCACAGCGGGGAGATTAACCACCCTACGTACCTGATCTTTAGCTATCTGCGCAACCCGCAAATTTATAGCTTTGGCGTTGTCAAGTGAGTCCCATGTCAAAGGTCTTAGTTTGATACCGGATAGCCGGTCAATAGTGATATTCGGTCCGAATTTTATTGTAATCTTTTCGGGTTTCAACATGCTAGTGAGCACTATTGATCCTATAACCAACTGAGTGTAGTTTCCGTGTGGAAACCATAACACTCCATTTGGCGGTACTTTTATCGACTTACCCAAAGTAACGTGAGCTAGTTGTCTACGATTTGTCAGTATGACCTCAGGTTCACTAGTCCGAATCAATACTCCTTGTATAGTTGTGTGTACAGACGTGTCGTTGGTAAGTGGACCTATTAGCGAGCGGTTGCTGCATGTATGTTTTATGGTCTCAGGCACATGTTCACCTGCAATAATCCATTCTAAGCAGTTAGTGCTATGATCGGTTATCAGCGCGTGTGGTTCACAGAAAGCGATTCCTGGTCTCTGCTTGCATGCTCCCAAATTTAGTGATTCGAAGCGAATGTGCCCCAAACGGGCGGCGTATTGAGGGAGCGGTAATCTCAGCTGCGTTTGCGTGGCAGGTGCGTTCCAGCCGGTGTTATAGATCCGAAAATACGGTCGGACGTCATTGCGCATTGGCAATGGTAGTTGCAGTATGAATCCAAATCGAAACGCTGTTAAGTCTACGCTGACAGGCATGACGCGACCAAACTGATAGGCGAGGCTAGGCTCGCGCATGAGGATAGTCTTGGAAATGCGTGGATCCATGGAAAATAACCGTCGTAGCATGACGACGTCGATAACGGCGGGAGATAATTCGCCGTTCAACATGGACTCCATTATAGCTTGTACCGACGAGCGCATATTGGCTCGAAGGATGTGATCTATCAGCTGGTGATGTACATGTGCGATCTCTTTCTGATCGGCACATCTAACCTGTTCGATCATAGAGACTACCTCTTGCATGCTATGATGTAAGAATGCGTAAATGTCCTCGTTTGCTCGGGTCAGTTGCCTTATGGCTTTAGTGTTTCGAAAGGAGACATCGTTAGTCTCGCGCATGAATTTCTCGAGGACAGTTACCTGTTGGCGCACATTGTTAATGTGTACTCCATTTGAAAAAGCCATTCCCAGGCCTAGGAAACCTGAGACAGCTCCTGCAGCAGCGGCGATTAAGCTGGCAAAGCGCTTTTCCCTTTTGGGCGTGAGGTCACACAGTTGCTCGTTCGCGACGCAAAAAGAATGCACAAGCAGCGAATAATAATTGGTGTCCAGTACGCCATGGTAGGCGTCGTCCAACTCGCTTTCCAAAGCTCTTAGGGTCTCATGTAGCTGTGGATATTCGGTGCAGTTGACTTTTCGGCAGCAGTCGGCGCGACATTTTCCGTTTGCTTCATAAGGCGGACAGAACTTACTCACGTAAGGATCGGACTTGCGTTCCCAATCGCGAAGTGATAACTGCAATACCACTGGCAGATGCGTGGTCTGGTCAGAGGTGACCACCAAGCCCTGTGGCTCGATGACCACTCCTACTTGTCGATTGACAAAAGCACCTAAGCGCGAGATTGAGTCGCTGAATGGCGAAAGCGTTGCGCGTGTAGAACTGAGCGCTGAGAGCCAAAGTAATAATAGGATTGTACAGACCCTCCACATACCTGATGGATGGCCGAGGCCATTACTAAGACTCGGTGAAGGGGATCGTACCTCGTTTCGATTGGGTTCCCTCATGGTCTCTTTATTTGCGATGTGTTCCGTAATGTCGCTTTCAATTTCCTCGTCACTCATTTCCGTGTCACTCGACTCAGTTATGCTTTCTCGCTGGGCGGAGTCGCTATCGGAGTTATCCTCCGACTCCTCGTCAGATGAGTCGAGGTAAGCGGCTAACGCCGTGTTTAGTTGTTTGTCCAAATTCGGAACGGAATAGTTGGTGGCATCGTCCGGAAACAAGCATAGTTCCGAGATTAGGCGGTCCCTGCCTACCTTTAGTCCGACTGATGTGTTTCCCTCCGTCTCAAGCAGTGCAGCAATGTCGGGGCGTCGCAAAAGTCTCAAGCGTGCACCTAGCAGTACTAATCGAGCAAGTCGGTGAGTTTCGTCGTCAAATTCCATATTGTCCATTGCATGGTCGACAAAGGAGTTGATCGGAACACCGCGTGTATCTTGGTGTTGGTAAATAAATTCGATCAAGTAAGGCGCCTCGCACAAGAGGTCATGTAACTCGAGGTTCGCCTCACGGAAAGTCTTCTGCATTCTGGCTGACTGAATTCCAACGTAGAAAGGCCAGTGCGGTGCGACGTATCCATCCGGGAGGATGGACGCGCACGCAGTACTCAGCGTACCGTCGTAAGTCCATCTTCCTCGTTGACCGTAAAAGTAGCAGCTTAAGCCTATATCCCTTGAATCTCTTGTGTGGCGTTCCTGGCACTGTCGACATACCGGGTCCCTACTCAACTCTACCTCGAATTCTCTCTCAATAACCTGCTGGAGCGTGTGGCCATTCACGCATTGGCCCACCAGGTCTACGAATGATTCCAACGAAGCAAGGGTTACGGGACCAAGGTACATTCCTGTCATGCAATGCCCAATTGGAGAAGCCATGCCTAATATACTGCTTAGCATAGCAGCGTCTCGTTGCAAGGCGGGGCGTGTACTAACCTCAAAGCGGAGCTCAAATAGTCGGCTCAGATTATTCAGTTGTTCCATTACAGTTATTACTCTCCTATAAAAGAGAGCCTGCGGCTGCAATGCCAGCGGTTGTCCAAAATCAGCATTGATTTCACCGGCCCTAAAGTTAATTGGGATGAGTCCCTCAGCTGACTCGTTAAGCGCATCCTCAGTCAATGTTATGCGAGGGAATTGATAGGTTGCAGTCTCAGTATGGTCCGTAGACATAGTGAACAATGTGTCAGTCCCGAGGATTCGGTTACGTTCCGCGTCCGTCATTGCTCTAACTCGTCCAAGTTCTATCGGCATATTGTTGGGAAGACAAAGTCCAGTCATGTCCAATAGTTGTTCGTCAAGTCGGTGTATACGTTCGCCATTAGCTTCTCGAATAAAGTTAAGCAAGTTCTCTTGTCCCATGCACACGTCCGAGTCCTCACTAGTTATGCTCAATGAGTCCTCCGAATTACCCGGGGACATACATGGTCTCCCTTCGACGGATTCCTCAGTGGTCACACCTGTTGCATTTGGGTTGTCCGAATTACCCGAGGGCATACTAGGCGCCTCTTCGACGGGTCCCAATATATCGCTAGAGATGTCGGCCAACGTATCAGTGGAGCTACCTAAATTACCCGGGCGCATACAAGGCGTCCCTTCGATAGGGTCTCCACGAACATTCTCGACCAGTGGATCCGAACTCATCTCTTGCATACTCCCCGTAGCGATACTGCCACTACCGCTGCCTTCGCTTAGATCGCTTCCTCCGACAGCACCATCTCCTTCCTCGGAGCGTATAGACAATTGACTGGCTCGCAGGCTTAAATCAATGCCATCATCCGATGGTGCACGCGGAAGTTCGTTGTTGTTTTCGCGACGCACTTCCCACACCCCTTCACTATGCCACTCTCGTGCGTCAGGGCTGGGTTCGCGTCGGTACCAGTCGGCATTCGGATCCACCCAGTTAGCCCAGAATTCCTCATCACTCAACAGACGTTCCTCATCCATCTCGCTATCGTTGCACTCGTTGTAGCTATCATCAGGTCCACCTGGCGCAGCAGTCACGCCGTATCCAGGCTCGTTCCCTGGTTCATTTTCACCGTTATCACGCTCCTGCAGGGTACCCTGACTTAAATTATATACTTCCGCTTCGCTAACATAGTTCGCATCGCTCGCTACGGATCCTTTTCGTTCAGAAAGGAGTTCATCCGACTCCTTCAATTCAACTTCAACAAGTTCAACACACTCAGCGCTATCCTTCACGCTGACTTCACAACAAGATTTATTGAAAAAACTTAGCTCATTGCAAGTCACGTCGTTGCGCGCTTCAACGACGGTGGGCGCGACGGAAGCCTCACAATGCAGAGGACAGTCTTTATTCGCCACCCTGCCATCTACATCCCCGTACCTGGGCAGACCCCGGGCAATACTTTCAGCCCCAACGATCATACCCGCTTCATCGGCGCAATCGGCCGCGAACCCGTCGCTACCTCGGCTTGGGTACGGGTGACAAGGGCGGCCCCGGTCAGCATCAAGGAAGGACCCAATGACCGTGGAACCCCTTGCCAATGAGGTCGGGAAAGTCACCTCAAGTCCATCAGTAGCATACTTCGCCGGCTCGAAGCAGCTTATTACATCAACATCACTTCATCATCATCTTCCAACAATTCACTAAGGCTATAAGCGCGTCCTAACTTAGGCAACAATACCTCATACGCACCATTCTCACATCACACAAGGGACGACCGCCGCGGTCGCCCACAACCACATCCTATAATTTAGAACGGACTAGGGCTGGGCGACTCTGGAGGCCTCATCGTCGCCCAGCCTCCCTTCCTCTCACTCCCCCACGGACCGAAAAATCCAATTCTTCCTGAGCCATATCAACATCATCGGCTTCCCTCCGGACATCACCCCCCGGCCAGCCACAGAGGAGGAATAAAAACTCTCACACACTCTCTTCATCCACACTCACTCTCCAACGGTCCCGTTCCCCCTTGAGGGTTCCCGGGGAGACCGGTTTAAAATCAACACTTCCTTTAAATCACTCAACCTAAATTTTGAACACAACCATTTTCCATTTCCTCACAAATTTCCAACTTCCATCACTATCTTCCATCGTTAAATTCTTCGTCCAACCTCAGGCGATAGTTCGATTGATGTCCCCGCCTGCTTGCATTAATCGGTACAACCCCCAAACAATCCCTCTCCCATCCCTCTTTTTTATTTTGTATTTTCTTTATTACAGTTTAATCAATTTATTTCGATCCTAGCAATTCTCCCTCCCTACTACTCCGGATACAACACTATTTTCCTTATTCTCATATCTTTTTTCAATCCTCTTCAATGGTTTCAGTCACGTTACTTAGTTTTACATTCATTTCCTTTTCCCACTTACTTTAATCGTACTCTTTTTATTTCACACCTTACTAATTTTTCCTAACTTTCCGTTTTGTCGTCCGATCATTGTCTCCCCATCCTCTATTAGTGGCGTTGCTTCTTCTACCCCCGTTGTTAGCTCTTTCCGCGAGTTTTGCATCCGGGGTGCTCCCCTTTTGCCGTAGTCTCCATTGGGTTTTCCACCCATTTTCTATCCTTTCATTTTCTTCCGAAACTCTCTCCCCTTTAGTTATCTTTTCCCCACCTTTCTCTCCCTCTCTCCCTAATTCTTTCTTCCTCCCAACTCCGACTTATCTTCCCTTCTGTTTCGCAGCAAGTAATCTGCATCCAACGGCCACGTAGCAACGCCGGAGTTAATCTTTCTCACCCTCTTATCAATCATCCACCTTTTTTTTTTTTTTTCTTTCTCTCCTCATTTTTTAGTTTTCCTTCACCTCTTCTATTCGTTTTAGCCCGAGGCTTACTAGCGCAGGCCTTGGTTCGGGCAGGCCTAGCTCTCTATCCTTGACCCCACGTTCCCAAGTCTCACACTCTGATTGTTACCTCCTCGACCTGGCGTAAGCCTCTGAAAACATGAGCTGTTCCCTGTCTCTTCCATTGGACCGATCACACAACTTTCAACTCTACCTACTGCACGTCATTGCTCTTTTTCTAATCCAATTTTGGGGATAAGGTAATTGCATATCCTAACTTTGCGTTTCCCGAGCCCTCGGCCTCCTGCCGTCCCGAAGTGACCATTAATTTTCGTCATCGTCCACCATTGCGTCTTTACATTCACCCAGTCCTCATCTTCCTCCGTTTCCCTCAGTGGCATTCCCTTATGGATCTGAGACCAGCGGTTGGTGTCATTAATAGCTTAGCTATTTTCCGTCCACTCGGAGTTCTCCTCACGCATTTCGGTCGGGCGGGGGTGAGGTCGCTCACCGTCCGCGCCCGTCGCCTGGCACGTAGTCGTCCTCCCATTTCCGTCGTTCCAGCCAAGAAAAGTCTCTTTATTTTTTTTTTTGTTTTATTTAATTTTTTTTTTTTTTTTTTAAATTTTTTAATTTAATTTTTTTTTTATTTAATTTTTTTTAATAAAATATTTTTTTTTTTTTTTTTTTTAATTTTGTAATTTTTTTTTTTTTTTTTTTTTTTTATATTTTTTTTTATTTTTTTATTTAAGTTTTTTATGTTCGATATTAATTGATTAGAAATAGTGTGAGTGTATGATTAAGGTAAATAGGACATAGTGAAGATGGAGTAATATGATGAGAAATTGTAGAGATGAGGATATGATAAAGAAGATATGAGATTTTGAGATATGGAAGGATTGTTGAGAGACACTGAAGTGATAGTATTGTGGGCTGATCGGGTTTCCACGGAGGTGATTAGTTGGGTATGGACAGCCCCGGACTTATGGAATTGGGCCTTAGGGACTTGGACGATGAAAAATAGGGGAATTGAGCTTGCTAACACTGTATATAGTAAAGAAAACACAAAATACCAAAAAGAGGGATACGTGGGAGAGGGATTGTCTATGTTGTGTGTGGATGCACCCAGCGCGGGTGTTGATCCACTGTGTATATATGTCCGCGAGCGAATTAAATGGCGAACAGCGAGGCGAGCGAAGGATCGATCAATCGAACTATCCGGCCATGCGAGGGCTTGGAATGAACGCACGAACTTTAACCGCAATGGAAGATAGTGATGGAAGTATGGAAATTTGTGAGGAAATGGAAAATGGTTGTGTTCAAAATTATAGGTTGAGTGATGTTAAAGGAAGTGTTGATTTTATAACCGGTACTCCCCAGGGAATCACCTCAAGGGGGAATTCCGGGACCCCCAGCTCTTTGGAGATGACTGCAGAGATTGTGGATGAAGATGATGTTGTTGTATTTGATGAGCCATTATTATTATTTTCCTCCTCTGTGGCTGGCCATCCGTGTGTTGAGAGTGTTGTTGTTGATGATTCCGGCAGGGAAGCCGATGATGTTGATATGGCTCAGGAAGAATTGAATTTATTCGGGTCGCCGTGTGAGGCACCCATGGAGCTTTTAGAGGTCGGCGGACGACCAGGAACGAGGGAGGCTGGGGCGGACGATGTAGGGCCCTCTCAGGGCCGCCTAGCCCTAGTTCCGTTCTAAATTATAGGTCGTATGATGTAGTATGTGGGCCGGACCGCCGCGCGGGTCGTCCCTTGTGTGATGATGAGAATTGTGTGTCGTATGAGTGTATTGATTTGCCTAAGTTAGGACGCGCTTATAGCCTTAGTGAATTATTGGAAGATGATAATGGAAGTGATGTTGATGTAATTGAACGCTGCTTCGAGCCGGCGAAGTATGCTACTGATGGACTTGAGGTGACTTTCCCGACCTCATTGGCAAGGGGTTCCACGGTCATTGGGTCCTTCCTTGATGCTGACCGGGGCCGCCCTTGTCACCCGTACCCAAGCCGAGGTAGCGACGGGTTCGCGGCCGATTGCGCCGATGAAGCGGGTATGATCGTTGGGGCTGAAAGTATTGCCCGGGGTCTGCCCAGGTACGGGGATGTAGATGGCAGGGTGGCGAATAAAGACTGTCCATCGCATTGTGAGGCTTCCGTCGCGCCCACCGTCGTTGAAGCGCGCAACGACGTGACTTGCAATGAGCTAAGTTTTTTCAATGAATCTTGTAGTGAAGTCAGCGTGAAGGATAGCGCTGAGTGTGTTGAACTTGTTGAATTGGATGAATTGAAGGAGTCGGATGAACTCCTATATGAACGAAACGGATCCGTAGCGAGCGAAGCGAACTATGTTAGCGAAGCGAAAGTATGTAATCTAAGTCAGGGTACCCACAGGAACGTGTTAATGTGGAAATGAACCAGAGAATGAGCTTGAATACGGCGTGACTGCGCGCCAGAGGAGCCTGATGATAGCTACGACGAGTGCAGTGATAGCGAAATGGATGAGGAACGCATGCTGGACGATGAGGAATTCTGGGCCAATTGGGTGGATCCGAATGCCGACTGGTACCGACGCGAACCCAGCCCTGACGCACGAGAGTGGCATAGTGAAGGGGTGTGGGAAGTGCGTCGCGAAAACAACAACGAACTTCCGCGTGCACCATCGGATGATGGCATTGATTTAAGCCTGCGAGCCAGTCAATTGTCTATCCGTTCTGAGGAAGGAGATGGTGCTGTCGGAGGAAGCGATCTAAGCGAAGGCAGCGATAGTGGCAGTATCGCTACGGGAAGTGTGCAAGAGATGAGTTCGGATCCACTGGTCGAGAACGTTCGTGGAGACCCTATCGAAGGGACGCCTTGTATGCGCCTGGGTAATTTAGGTAGCTCCACTGATACGTTGGCCGACATCTCTAGCGATATATTGGGACCCGTCGAAGAGGCGCCTAGTATGCCCTCGGGTAATTCGGGCAACCCAAATGAGACAGGTACGACCACTGAGGAATCCGTCGAAGGGAGACCATGTATGTCCCCGGGTAATTCGGAGGAATCAATGAGCGTGATTAGTGAGGACTCGGACGTTTGTATGGGACACGAGAACTTGCTTAACTTTACTCGAGAAGCTAACAACAAACGAGTACACCGACTTGACGAACAACTATTGGACATGTCTGGACTTTGTCTTCCCAACAATATGCCGATAGAACTTGGACGAGTTAGAGCAATGACGGACGCGGAACGTAACCGAATCCTCGGGACTGACACATTGTTCACTATGTCTACGGACCTTACTGAGACCGCCACTTATCAATTCCCTCGCATCGAATTGACTGAGGATGCGCGCAACGAGTCAGCTGAGGGACTTATACCAATTAACTTTAGGGCTAGTGAGATCAATGCTGACTTCGGACAACCGTTGGCATTGCAACCGCAAGCTCTCTTTTATCGGAGAGTAATAATTGTAATGGAACAACTGAACAATTTGAGCCGACTTTTCGAGCTTCGTTTCGAAGTTAGCACTCGCCCCGCCTTACAGCGAGACGCTGCTATGCTGAGCAGTATATTAGGCATGGCTTCTCCAATTGGGCACTGCCTGACAGGAATGTATCTTGGTCCCGTAACTCTTGCATCGTTGGAATCTTTCATGGAACTGGTGGGTCAATGCGTGAATGGCCACACGCTCAAACAGGTCATTGAGAGAGAATTCGAGGTAGAGTTGAGTAGGGATCCGGTGTGTCGACAGTGCCAGGAACGCCATACAAGAGATTCGCGGGACAGAGGTTCAGGTTGCTATTTTTTCGGTCAACGAGGAAGGTGGACTTACGATGGTACGCTGAGTACAGCTTGCGCGTCCATCCTCCCGGATGGCTACATTGCACCTCATTGGCCTTTCTATGTTGGAATTCAGTCAGCCAGAATGCAGAAAACTTTTCGCGAGGCGAACCTCGAGTTACATGACCTCTTGTGCGAGGCGCCTTATTTGATCGAATTCATTTATCGGAACCAAGACACACGCGGTGTTCCGATCAACTCCTTTGTCGACCAAGCAATGAGCAATATGGAATTTGACGACGAAACCCACCGCCTTGCTCGACTAGTACTGCTCAGCGCACGCTTGAGACTTTTGCGACGCCCCGACATTGCTGCACTGCTTGAGACAGAGGGAGACACGTCAGTCGGACTAAAGATAGGCAGGGACTGCCTAATCTCGGAACTATGCTTGTTTCCGGACGATGCCACCAACTGTTCCGTCCCGAATTTGGACGAACAATTAACCACAGCATTAGCCGCTTACCTCGACTCATCTGACGAGGAGTCGGAGGATAACTCCGATAGCGACTCCGCCCAGCAAGAAAGCATAACTGAGTCGAGTGACACGGAAACGAGCGACGAGGAAACTAAAAGCGACATTACGGAACACATCGCAAATAAAGAGACCATGAGGGAACCCAATCGAAACGAGGTACGATCCCCTTCACCGAGTCTTAGTAATGGCCTCGGCCATCCTTCAGGTATGTGGAGGGTCTGTACAATTCTATTATTACTTTGGCTCTCAGCGCTTAGCTCTACACGCGCAACGCTTTCGCCATTTAGCGACTCAATCTCGCGCTTAGGTGCTTTTGTCAATCGACAAGTAGGAGTGGTCATCGAGCCACAGGGCTTGGTGGTCACCTCCGACCAGACAACGCATTTGCCAGTGGTATTGCAGTTATCACTTCGCGATTGGGAACGTAAGTCCGATCCTTATGTGAGTAAATTCTGTCCACCTTATGAAGCGAACGGATCATGCCGCGCTGACTGCTGCAGAAATGTCAACTGCACCGAATATCCACAGCTGCATGAAACTCTAAGCGCTTTGGAACGCGAACTCGACGACGCCTATCATGGCGTGCTGGACACCAATTATTATTCGCTACTTGTGCACTCTTTTTGCGTCGCGAACGAGCAACTATGTGACCTTACGAATAAAAGAGAAAGGCGCTTTGCCAGCTTGATTGCCGCCGCTGCAGGTGCCGTCTCAGGCTTCTTGGGCCAGGGAATGGCTTTTTCCAATGGAGTGCACATTAACAATGTTCGCCAACAGGTAACTGTCCTCGAGAAATTCATGCGTGAGACAAACGATGTCTCCTTCCGAAACACTAAAGCCATAAGGCAACTGACCCGAGCAAACGAGGACATTTACGCGTTCCTACACCATAGCATGCAAGAGGTAGTCTCTATGATCGAACAGGTTAGGTGTGCCGATCAGAAAGAGATCGCACACGTGCACCACCAGCTGATAGATCACATCCTTCGAGCCAACATGCGCTCGTCGGTACAAGCTATAATGGAATCCATGCTGAACGGCGAACTATCACCCGCCGTTATTGATGTCGTCATGCTACGACGGTTATTTTCCATGGATCCACGCATTTCCAAGACTATCCTCATGCGCGAGCCTAGCCTCGCCTATCAGTTTGGTCGCGTCATGCCTGTGAGCGTGGATTTAACCGCATTCCGCTTTGGATTCATTTTGCAATTACCATTGCCAATGCGCAATGATGTTCGACCGTATTTTCGGATCTATAACACCGGCTGGAACGCACCTGCCACGCTAACGCAGCTGAGACTGCCGCTACCTCAATACGCCGCCCGCTTAGGGCACATTCGCTTCGAATCACTAAATTTGGGAGCATGCAAGCAAAGACCAGGAATCGCTTTCTGTGAACCGCACGCGCTGATAACCGATCATAGCACCAACTGCTTAGAATGGATTATTGCAGGCGAACATGTGCCTGAGACCATTAAACACACATGGAAAAACCGCTCGCTGATAGGTCCACTTGCCAATGACACGTCTGTACACACGACTATACAAGGAGTATTAATTCGGACTAATGAACCTGAGGTTATACTGACAAATCGGAGACAAATGTCTCACGTTACGTTAGGTAAGACAATAAAAGTACCGCCTAATGGAGTTTTGTGGTTTCCACACGGAAACTACACTCAGTTAGTCATAGGGTCAATTGTGCTCACTAGCATGTTGAAACCCGAGAAGATTACAATAAAATTTGGACCGAACATCACTATTGACCGGCTATCCGGTATTAAACTAAGACCTTTGACGTGGGACTCACTCGACAACGCCAAGGCTATTAATTTGCGAGTTGCGCAGATAGCTAAGGATCAAGTACGGAGCGTGGTTAATCTCCCCGCTGTGGAATACACGGGATTCTTGCCCTACTTCCTCATTACCGTCGTTGTAGGACTGATCAGTCTGGTCTATTTTGTGACTAAATGCAAGGTCCCACCTAAGTATGGATACTATATTCCCCGATGGTTCCCGTGTCGCGGACGACTAATTAGGACCGACAGTAAGCCTAAGAAAGCGATCCGATGGATTAGAGCGAAACACCGATTACCTAGCGCCCCACCTGTGGAAGACGACTTCCCTCACACAGACAGAACTTCGCCGACTGAGGTCACGGTTGGGCCTTCGGGAACGCCGCGCGTGTCCGTCGCGTCCAGCCGTGCCCCACGTCGTTCGAACAGACTACTAACATCACGTAACTCATCCGAGGAAGAACTTGTTTTCATCGAGGACGACGAACTGTTTGTCGCTCCCACTCGTGATTCCCGCCGTGTACCTCGTCAAGGTATGTTCACTAAACAATTAAACACCATGAATGCCGGTAATACTCCACTGCTCATTAATGCAACCATACTTGGCACTCCAGTTATGACACTCGTAGACACCGGAGCTGACGTCTCAATTATGTCCCAAGCCCTAGCTGCCCGTTTAGGACTGGTCCCTCGCGACACGAACACTACCCGTATAGTATCAGCCACACAACAAGAATTGACAATCAGCGGAGTAGTAAAGGCACCGATCACAATAGGATCGCTAAGTACGCCGTGCGACTTTCAGGTAACGACTGACACTACGTACGAATGTATTCTAGGCACCGACTTTATGGCCCTACTACCATATGTCGCTATAAACTTCAAAGACCGCTGTCTGGATCTATCTAACGGGACTGAGAATTGTTCGGCACCCTTCGCCGATCAAGGGGACTACCGACCCCCAGTCATCAACGTGGTAACCAGGAAATACACCCAGGTACCACCAAACACAGAGTTATTTATCAACGCTATCCCGGAAATCACACAACCCCCGACCGGACAAGCTTTATTTGTGCCCGACCCCTTTATTAGGGACGTTGCCATCGCCCACTCTCTGGTACTCACTGGCCAACGCATGATCCCAATAGCACTAATGAACTTTGGGAACTTTCCCGTTGCTATACACGCCGGACAAACAATAGGACATATTGAAATGCTTGATGACAACGAGGTCGAGTTCTTATACGGCAGTAACAAGCGTCTGTTACAACTTGACCCTCCAAGACGCATTAAGCAATGCAACAATATCGGGGTCACACGAGACGATGTTGTACAAATTATAAGCGAACAGAAGAGGACTATTGACACCGAGCGATCCATACAAGTCTTGAGCAAAATTGACTTTGGACAAACGACCCTTAACCCTTTCGAACTTAAACAATTGAAAACAACCATCTCTGAAAACGCAGACATATTTAGTGTACACCCGTTTGATCTAGGCAGATGTGGTGTGCACCAACACAGGATAGTCACTGGGGACGCAAGGCCTATTAAACAGGTACCCTATCGTCTAGCACATTCATTAAGAGAGCCCTTGCGTGAGGAACTAAACAACATGGTAGAAGCAGGTCTTATAACGCCATCAGATTCACCTTGGGGTTCTCCCATAGTTTACGTCACCAAAAGTGACGGTACCTTGCGTTTGTGCGTCGACTTCCGTAAGCTCAACGTAGTTGCAGAACGTGACTTATACCCACTACCCCGCATAGATGACATATTGGGATGTCTCAGAAACACCAAATTCATGTCCAGTTTAGATCTTAACAAAGGTTTCTGGCAATTAGAACTGGACCCTGAGACCAAGGAGAAAACCTCCTTCGTCACTGTCCACGGACAGTATGAATACAACGTTCTGCCATTCGGACTGAATTCTTCACCAGGCGCCTTTCAAAGGTGCATGTCAATCATATTAAAAGGCCTAGAATGGGAACGATGCCTCATCTACATAGACGACATATTGGTCTTTTCACCTACATTCGAACAACACCTAGCGGACTTAATAACGGTATTTGACAGGTTCCGTAAGGCCAATCTTAAACTAAAACCTTCGAAATGCCAATTTGGACAGAAACAATTGAAATACCTGGGACACATCATCAGTTCAGAGGGCGTTAAGCCCGACCCCGAGAAAACCGCTGCAATAGACAATTATAAACGACCGGAGACTCTCAAACAGTTACAGAGTTTCTTAGGACTTGTAGGATACTATCACAAATTTATACCACACTACTCTGAAATTTGCGAACCACTCAACGCACTTCGACGAAAGGACAGTGAATTTAAATGGACACCGCAATGCGAGGAAGCATTCGGAAAACTACGTAAGGCGTTGGTACAAGAACCATTACTCATATACCCGGACTTTTCTAAACCTTTCATACTCCAAACGGACGCTTCTGGATATGCCCTAGGGGCTGTGCTTTCGCAAAAGACCGACAAAGGGACATTGCCTATCGCCTACGCGAGCAAATCACTTGTGGACTATCAACGCCGATACCCCGCCATAGAGACTGAGGCTCTTGCCATTCGATGGGCTGCCTTACACTTCCGACACTACCTACTTGGACACGAATTTCATGTCGAAACTGACCATAAGCCACTTAAGGCACTGTTCGAGAGACCACCGCGAAATTCGCGACTAGCTCAATGGCGTAACGAATTACTGATGGAATTCGGTGGTTTCAACATCGAATATCGGCCAGGTAAGGCTAATGCCAACGCAGACGGACTTTCACGCGATCCCCGACATGACGTGGAATTTTCTTACTCTTCGGACGAAGCTGAACAGGACGAACAGGACCATCCTCGAATGGTTGCTGTAGCTGTTAAAGGACAGGATCGTGGTAAAGGCAAAGCTCCAGCTAAACCGCCCCGTCGATTTCCCACCGAAGAAGTTTGGAAACGACTTACTCGACAACTCATGGGACTTCCCCCGGACGCTCCCGTCACCCTACCACCTGAGTATGTTCGGGAACGCTTCTATCGTATGTTTGGAGGACCTGGTTATGATCCCCTACCGGATCCAACACGTTTCATCTTCTGTGGAGACATAGACGACCCCTGGCCCGAAGGAGTTGAGGTCCCCTGGAGACGGACGACTGCCCCAGGACCGCCAGAATCCACTGGTGAACCGACCCACGGACCCTCTTCAGCACCCGAACCACCCGCCAGACCCCCGCAACCTCAGGAACCCCCGACCGCTCCGACACCGCCTGCTCCTGGCGCGGCGAGTGAAAGCTCGACCCGTGCCACGGCTGGTACACCTGAACCCGCTAGACCACGGACGCTACCGACAACTGCTAGACAGAGATATGGAGGTTTACCCGAAGTCGAGGAGTTTGACACTTTAATTAGGGTTGCTTACGCATGTGGACCACGAGTACAATTACACCGACCTGAACAGGTCTATGACACCGGAGAACACATATACTTACCACACTTCCAACAATACGAAAGGAGGAACCTTCCCAATTACTTGCCCAACATTCAACGCAGAGATAAACAGTTTGGTCATATCTGGTGGTATTTGCATACACGACAGTCGCCCGCCGACGAAAAGGCAGCGACCGCCCTCAAACTATAAGCCCACCATTACAGGCTCTGCCCTGACACCGCTATTCTATACTTACATCCCATCATGCCAAACGACCATAGACCAAAACTATGCGTACTCAGATTGCTCATCCGACAAATACTTAAGCATGAACACGACACATTATTCGGCGGACATCCAGGTGCAGATCGTCTGCGAGCAAACTCAAACAATTCTACTACTGGGAAACCATGGGCAAGGACGTGGACGAATATGTTAAGCGATGTGTGCTCTGCCAGCGATCACGCAATCTACCACAAAATGTTCGAGCCGCGCTCGGAGAGAACCCGTTGGCTAGTGCGCCCATGCATCGCATGTTTGTCGACATATTGGACACTCGGGTGCTATCCCGAAACGGAAATAGGTACGTAATTGCCTTTATCGACCAGTTCACGAAACTAGTAATTGCCGCTGCTCTACCGGACCAAACCGCTAAGAGCGTAGCCAAGGTTTTCGTCGAAGACGTGGTGTGCCGCTATGGCGCACCCGAAGAGTTAGTCTCAGACCGAGGCGGATGTTTCGTCTCCGAAGTAATGGAAGCCTTGTGCGCTAGACTACACACATTTAAACGCGAAACGCTCAGTTACAACCCGAAGGCAAATGGAGAAATCGAACGTTTTAACCGTACACTACTATTTCTCCTAAGAGTAGCATTACCTGAAAAGGACCATACTACATGGGATGAAGTCCTGCCGTATTGCATCATGTCCTACAATTCAGCAGTACACGCTTCCACGCACTATCCACCATTCATGCTCATGCACGGATTCCAACCCCGAGTACCGGGTGGAATCGAAACACAAACTGATTGGGGACGCTACCCCGGAGCAGAAGCATATCGCGCTAATGTGCAACGGTGGTTAGCCACCATCAGGGATCGAGCCTATCGATCCATGCAATCCGCTCGGGAATACAGAAAACGCTATTACAATCGCAAGATCAAGGTCCCGGACTACCGTGTTAATGACCATGTATGGGTCTATCGATACTACACGACACCAGGACTATCGCGCAAATTAGAACGTAGGTGGTGTGGACCATACCAGATTACTAAAATAATGCCCCCTTGCATTTGTGTTAAACTCCCCGGACAACCTAATGCTTCCGATCATGTCGTTCACATAAATCGCACCAAACCATGCTATCGCCCGCTAAGCAGCTTCCCCGACATGGCTGATTTACTCAAAGCCGTCCCTCCCGCATATATTGAGGCTGCGCTACAGGAACCCGGAGAAACTATCCTCGCTGACAAATATTTCGCCAGGGAATTACAGGCTGCAGATCCAGAAGCAGTCGACCGGTTGCGCCAGGAGATTGATGGTGCATCCGACGTCGCCAGTATAGAGATTGGAGAACCTAACTTAGAATACACGCAAGCTCAGGCAGACATACACCGCGCCGCAGTAGAACAGCTGACCATTCAGGCTCAAGGCTCCTCCGGAGCCCCACAACAAAACAGACTTCCCCTTTGTGACCCTGACAGAACTCCGGACACCGAATGGCCCGCTATATCACAGGAACTCGCTACCCTCGACCCCGCTAAGTTGCCTTACGCGCTTGATAAACCACCTGGTACTTTCTCGCCTGAGTATGGACAACATACTGCTCCACTAACCCTACGAGAACGGGAACGACCAGTCCGGACTGACGAGCCTACCAGACCTCTAACGGTGAAACGCTCAGATAGCAGTCGTGCACACGACCATTAAATGAGTTAGGTCTCGTGGAATTACTCGCCTCACAAGATCCGGACGAACACTCGCCCCATACTCCTGAAGGAGCTACATCTCCAACGTCAGTTGTTGAACATGCTGTCCAAACCTCGCCGCTTACGCCTGCCCAACGCCGAGCCGCTATCGCCACTCAAACATCCCGCAGTCCTCAGACACAACGCTTAGTGACTGAATCAGACAAGCCAGTGACACCATACCACACCTATTATGAGCCTACAGCGTCTTACGAACAACCATATTCCATACCTCGTCAGGCATACTCCGCCCCACCTACACCACTTCCACACACTCCCCTAATGCCACTGGGATTCGAAGCCACAATAGAGGACTATGTTCCAGACGAATGGCTCACACCATATCACACCCCTCCAAGACCACAACCCGCACAATCCGTCCCAGTAACCAGCCAACCTCCACTGGAACCCGCGCCAACCTAAGCCTAAACCGCGACGAAAGCAAGTCCAACCTCCTACACCGACCAACGAACCAGTATCATCCGTAAGCTCGGAGACCACGTTACCTGAAACGATTGATTCCCCGACACCACCCCACCGATGGAAAATTCCGCCCCTATTGTCACCCCTAGCGGAGCGTGGAATTAAGAACCCACAGGTAACATCCTTTGGTCGATGGACCATCCAGAGACAAAATGAATTAGCGCAGTGGGAATGGGAAATGCAGGAAATAAAGAGGAAACGAGAGGAAGCCGCCCGTGCCCGAGGAGAAATACAGGATGCAACTGAACTAATGGAGTACATAAGGGGATCCCCCATCCAATACATCCCCTCGGAAGACCAAATACCAGCCGACGGGATTGTAGAGGAATTTATTGAAAGTTTAGCTCGACAACGAGAAGCAAGTAAGCAGAGTACAAGCAAACAATGCCGACCTTCCGAGTCTTCGGAGGGCGGTCGACCGAAACGATTACGACCACGAACTACAGACAAGGACAAGGAGACAATATCAGCCATTGGCGAATCAACCAAAGGCTCCTCTACCGGGAGGAAGGGAAGAGCGCCGCCGCGCAGCGCTCCCTCCACCCTCAAGGGAGTTCTAACTCGACCATCACGCGCCAAACCACGTCGACAAACCCCAGCTAGAGCCCAATCACAAGTTAGTTGGGAAGACGAGGAGGATGAGATGCCTCTTAGTCAACTTTTACCGGGACCCCGCCGAAGGCCCCACTTTGAACTCGACCCTCCAACGGAGGAGAGCGAGGGATCCCCTGAGATGGGACCCTCTGCACAACAAGTTCAAGCGAGAGAAGAAACCCCTCAACCTACTCGCCGACAGCCACATAGACAAGCCAGGGACCGTTGTCGTTGGTATGAAGAATACATACCACACGGGGAAGAAGCACGAGTCGTAATACCACGTTTGGACACCCGACGATTGGAACCCAAAATTACGACACCAGCTCGACGGACTATACCCCTCGCTCCACCGACTCGACATCGTGACCCTGTTATGCCGATGGATTATCCATCTGGTAGTGCTCGTGCACGGCACGACATGTTTGAACCTTTTAGGGACATCTTTGACGAACAGGACATCGAGGACATGTTATCCGCACATCCGGACTTGGAACCTGACGAGGACAGTGGACAAAGACAATTACGACCTGAAGATATCGGACTGGAGGTGGTCCGACCTCCTAGACAACCGCCTCGCGAGAGACGGTTGTAACGTTTGAATCACTCAAGAAACACCCCAGAAAACTCGAGCTCCCGCCACCAAACTCCCTCAAGAGCCGCCACTAATGGCGATGAATACTATTGCAGGAATCACCAATTCAAAGGACTCAACGACATGGAACAAATTCCACAACCTCGTGTGCCGTACTACACCATCAACTATGGTGCGCCGATTGAAACGTTCCTGTCCAAAGGTACACACTGGCCAGAACTCTCCAACATGGCTCCGTTAGGCCA